>JAOQGN010278406.1:0-10154 GCA_027564295.1 Himantozoum antarcticum | reverse complement strand
ATGCATGACGCAAGGTAATGCTAGCTCCATAGATCTAGCATGTTATAGCAGATATACTGTAACCCTAATGGCTCATTCACCTTATGGAACAGCAGTGAATCACTGCTGTAGGGGTGAATGGCTACGGACCCCTGGCAACTTGAATGAGAGGGGGAACCGAATATAACTCTCTTATTGGGTGCTGTCTCCAGCCGGCATAATTATGCCATTAGAGAGAACTTGTAATTATAGAGCGGTGAGCAAGGGGCAGGGTGTCCTCCATTCTAGGAAAGAAGGAATGTGGGGCCACACGATACATAAATAAATACACAGAAGATATAAGTGATAATAAAAGACATAAATTTATTCGGCAGCTGAAAATCACAGAACCGCAGAACAAGTTGTTGACTGCAGAAAAGCACTATTGCATGAGAAAAAAACTTCTTATAAAACTTTGGAGCAAGCTTCAGACTGATTGCAAGTGAAACATGATTGAAACAGGAGTCGTTGATTGAAAGTCATTAATTTGACAAATGACAACATTGCTCGCTAGTGCCATGTATTATGTTAGTCATTCTGCATGATCACACAACTCCGATTTTGGCCATATTAATAATAATATTATATCAACCTTGTTGGGAAGATTACTCCACTACTTGACACAGCTTGCCTTCCTACCAGAGGACTTACCAGAGTTTCTCAGCCGGTACTGGTATCCTAGTCAGGTCAGCTAAACAACTCACATACACCAGGGAACCGGCGGCCTGGCCATGTACCGGCGGTCTGGCCATGTACCGGCAGCCTTGCCATGTACCGGCGGCCTGGCCATGTACCGGCGGCCTCATTTTGATGATCAAGCAATAAAGATGCATATTTTAGTAGTTCAATTAATCGTTTTCATGATTGCTTGTTTGTATGGTGCGTGAGAAAACAGCCCAGAGATAATGATTTTATATTTGTTATAATTGCAGCCCTTGCCCGAAGAAGATAGTAGCACGACCATGTAGAAGATGGTACTGTGTACATCCTCTGGACCATGTAGAAGATGGTACTGTGTACATCCTCTGTACAAATCTGGTCTACATTGTATATGAATGTAAAGCCATTGCAATTGTATCCAGTTATGGTTTTTAGTTTTTCAAGAGATAGCTGCAGATTTCGATCACATCTATGAGCTGATAAAGAAGATACTCGCAATGCATCAAGTACTAGTACTGAGCTAAGTTGTAGACGAGCCAACATGATCTTCTGAATACGAGATAATCAGATACCTTACTTGGGTAGTCGATATTAATGAATAATAATATGTGCATGTATATAGTAATGTAATTGTAATGTAATTTTATATTACCTATAGTCTATGTGTGTAGTAGTATTTACTATTTACCATATAGCAGTAGTAGTAGTAGTAGGAGTGGTATATACATTTTGTGCTGCATTGTAACTGGTTACTCAAGAGAAGGAGAGTGCGACTGGATGTAAAATAGCAGTGGTGGTGTGTCTCTTGTTGTAGCCATTGTGGAGTTAAGAAATGCTGAGTGTAGGATGTTGGATATATATGTAGTTGACTCTGGCTCTGATTTCTGTAGGGCACGTCATAGAGATGGATCAAGAGATACCTTAGATCACGAGATCAAGAGATACCATAGCACCTTCGAGGTGGATCAAAACTAGACTGCTTCCAGATTAGTTAGCGTTAGCGGTGTTAGAAACCCATATTTGTAAAATGAAACTACTTCATTTTGCCCAATTATTGCTCTGCAGAAGAGATGGCTAGAGTTCCATTCCATATGAGGATAGCGAAACCTTTAGGACTCCGCCTATACGAAAAGGGTACAAGGTTCAGCTTAGTATCAAGCTATACATACTTCTAATCATGACACTATATATTATTCCCGTGTTAAACTACATATAGGTGAAGATACGGTGAAGGTGCTGGTAGCTGCCATGAATACCATCATTGCAATCTAAGATACATGTATAGCCAATAACTGAGCACTTATATGGCTATTTAATACATATGACGTTCTTAAAGTTTATACAAATCGACACCAAATAATTATATCTGGCTGCTAATATTAGTTTCTTAAATTACTGAGAAAGATGAGTTATACCTTACACCTAACTGTGTTATTATCCCTTACATGTTGCATAATTGTTACATTATACTGCTTGGTCGCTGCCTGGTATCTGATTAATTGTAAATAGCGATATAACAGTTTTAACTGCAATTGGAGGCTAAATGTCGAGAATGAAATTGCACAACCTCATTTTTATGAGGAAAGCGGGTACCCACATGGTTCTGGCATCACAGTAGAGGAAATTAACTCAGCTATCACAAAATCGAATGCCCCCATAAAAAAAGTGCAGACTATGACTGCATTAACCCTCTTATATTAAAACATTTTGGAGAACAACTCAAGATTGTCCTTTACAAATTGTTAAACGCTTCTCTCTCAAAAAGAAATTGACCTTGGCAAATAGGAGATGTTATTCTAGTAGTATAGTGTGAGCAGATCGGTACGCTCAGTCAATATCTGGGACGTAAAATAACCTCGGTTCCAAAGGGTCGGAACGGGGCCCCACGTTAAAAATGCAAACGTTGACTCTGAATTTAGCTTACACTAAAACTCAAAAGTGAGGAAGTCGGTGTTCTTAAAGCAAAAACGGGTTGACTGCGGGGGTTTTCTAGAATGGTGGGCTAGGGTTTTTGGGATGAGGGGTTACACAGAATGGTGGACCAAAAGTGAAAGTCGTCTGGAGAGGAGCTCAAGCTGGCCTCATCGCCAACGACGAAACCCGCCGCGATCGTTCGCTCGTGAACCGACGGGAAAACAATCGCGTAGACAAACAACGAGACGGCCGTGCAGCGGGATAGCACCCCTGGCCCAAGCCCCATCCTTCGGGGGCTTCCCCACTACTCCCGCAGCCCAATTTTGTCCATTGTTTTTACTGAAACGATCATTTGTATAGTGGTTGCCAATAAACGGTTCGCGGTGAGAAGCGAGTGGCTATGTCGTCAGCGGATAGAAAGCAATTGTGTAATGGTTGGGAAATGCTGACTAAGCAAAACTGCAAAAAAAAATTTACTACGACGTAATGGTTCAAAAATCATAGCGAAGAAATAAAACGTCTACCGATCGCTGACTGATGATGTAAACATATGTTTGAATGGCAGTTTTAATTTAGACTACATTGAACCGATATTGGTTTTGAAAGGATCGATTGTTTGCTCGTACTAGAAACCATAGCAAAGAAATTGTTTTACTGAAATGATCGCTTGTGTACAGCGCGTGGTGAGAAATGAGTGGCTACGTCGTCAGCAGATAGAATGCGATTATGTAATGGTTGGGAAATGCTGTATGTCGTCAGGAGATGGAAAACGATTATGTAACGGTTGGAAAATGCTGACTAAGCAAAACATCTTTTACTACAACGTAATAAATCATAGCAAAGAAATAAAGTGTCTACCGATGATGTAAACATATGTTTGAATGTCATCGTCTGAATTTAGACTACATTGAACCGATATGGGTTTTGAAAGGACGATGTTTACTCATGCTATTCTACCCTGTACTCACCACTGTGTCAACCGGAAGACTTTTGACACACAACGTACTGAGATATCAGTCCTTCTTTGTGTATTGCTAACACCTGCAAAAAAAACACCGACAGACGGTAGAATTCTGAAAGTGCATAGGAGTTTAGGTACAAAAAAATGCGTGAACACCTGTGAATAGAAAAAATGAGAGGGTAGAAATCTGAAATTGCACAGGAATTGAATTCAATAGAATGACCGACCCCAACAAAGCGAGACACGGTAGAGCGCACCAATCCTCCACCGACCCAACCACCATGGGCAGTTTGAGGATTGTGCCTCTGGCCAGACATCCTCCTCGTCTCTCTCCCTGAGACAGAATGAAAGCGATGGACCAGATCTCAACCCAATATAGTATTATTTTTTGTTTGAGGGAAACCGCACCCACATCATTTCTCTCTAACATAAAAATTGCTTTTTCTGTATCATGACATATCGAGATGAGAAATAATCATACATTATACCAATAAGTGTGTGTATATACAATCGTTTATTCTATTTGAAATAACAGCACAGTGGAATCTCTTACAAAACAAATAAACTATTCAAATATGAATACTACTAACAAAAAATAAGTAAGTAAAAACTTGGAGCAATAATTTTTGTTGTTGTAAATTAGACTCTCAGTACTTGCTTACTAATCCAGAGTGAAATGTTTTATGTGGACACACCGTCCTTATGTACACATTGTTTGCTTTACAAAATAAATTTGTACAAAAAAGACTACAAACAAAATAAATAAGCAACAACTTTGAGTAAATAAATACTAGTTTATTTTGCAAATTAAACTGTCAGTACTTGCACTCATCTACAGTGAAATGCGTTGATTTACAGTGAATATTTGCTAAACTATGGACACATCGTTTGCTAAACCGACCTAAAATAAATGAAGTATTGCTAAAATACCCTGCACTAGATATGAATGCACAAAATAAGTTTGTACAAAAGCCATTACAAACAAATATGTAAACAACAATTGTGAGCAAAACTATAAGTAATTAAAATACTGTCAGTACTTGTCCACTAATTTACAGTGAAATGCTATATGTGGACATACCGTCCTCACGCACACAACAATTACCATAGAAGTATGTTAGACCCATTTTTAACTGGGGAGTATGTATAGGTCTTATTGTCTTTTCTCGCAAATCCCCTGTTTACTCCAACCTTAAGCATTCTGATTTCCAACACTTTTTGGAAACACTCTTTTGTTAGATGATTTGTACCTTTACTTATTCCCTTACTAAAATATTTAGACTGGCATCGTCCTCGCTCCAGCAAAACTATGTTTTGAGTTTAGGGCTATTATGCCAATACCCTCAAACTCTTTTTTAAATAGTCCAGGTGTGCACATGTCAGACTTGTACACCATCTGACAGCAGAGATTGGGTCGTCACTCTCTCTCACCAGTCAGCTTAATATGGATAAATTCGGTAGTGTGATTCTCACAGTATGGTCTCGGAAACCACTGTCCATAGTCTGTGTAAAAGGCCTGCCTCAATTCAGGTTTGACAAGACTTTCCAGAGACCCGTCAAAGCCATGTAAGTGTCCATTTCAAGATACTAGAAGTCCTTCATATCCACAAACCTGTATGTAGAAATAAACGACATCGATAAAATGTTTTAAACGACAGTGTTTGCACAGGCCACTCAAAAAAAGTACAAACAAGTTTCGAGAAGAAAGAAGTACAAGCATGAGATTAGAGAAAGTGACAAAGAGCTAAAGTCAGAACCAAAAAAAGAAAATTATGTGGTTAACCTCTCATCACCGGTGACAGTGGGATGTGTGACCTCATATTCAAAACCAAAAGTAGACTTCTATTTTTCTCCACCTCATCATCATCATCATTGGTGGCTGATTGTTTCTCTCACCACCAACACCCATCACCCCATGAACGTGAGTGAGGACATTTTGTTTGTATGAAAAAGTGAACATAAAAATATGTTTTGTAAACATCTTTTTATCAGTGGTCATTAACTGAAAAAAAAACCTCATCCCTTCACCACTAGCAACAGTCTCTGTCCACTGCCATCTTGAATCATCAGCAACAACATCTTCAGCATTTGCTTATGAAAAAAATCTGTGGTCAGTTTGAAAAATAGCCTGGCAAGCGATATCATTATCCGTTTCATCGTTCTGATGAACTACCTGAACTGTTAGACTCACTTTCAAGGCTACACTTTCTATCATCAGCAAATGTTTTCCTTTTCATGGTTTGATGAACTCTCTTCATTCACTAACAACTGCCTGATCTGTTAGACTCAATAATTTCTGTAATTACCTCACTCATTTGCCTCCATTTTCCATCATCAGCATCCGCATCATCATTTGGGGGTAGAGGCATGTTTTCTCAACTGTCAGCAGACGAGTTACAGATAGAAATAATCGATCCACACAGCGTCCATTCGCTCTTTAGCAACAATTTGTACCCTCCTTTTCTGACTAGCCTCCAATAAAGCAGTCGGGCAGACAAATGGCAGCGCCTTATTGGCTCAAGGCAACGACCACTCCCCTCTGTGAATATGGTTTGGAGGTCACGAGTTGCGGCTCAAAGGACATGGCTAAACGCTAGAGGGTAAACAAACACCATTGTCTAGCTTCGATCGTTTTTGACAATGTAAGTTGGAAAAATATGTTTTTGACGATGCATTGGGGTTGTGTAGCACAAACGATGCTGGGGTTTTCTTTTGATGTCGCAGCATATTCGCTGGGTAGTGTCGAAAGGTCAACAATACCTAAAGGTGACAGGTCAAAAAAATTTCAAGACAACTATCAGAGCCAAAGTGTATGCAAAAAGCAAACAAAGGACACTCAGTATCGTAAGAAAAGAGACATTCACATTGATTTGATTACTAAAAAGATATAATATATGTTTTTTATCAGCTCTTGTTTAAAATTTTCAACCAAAATAGACAAACCATTATCTTACTAACAGAGTGGGGAAAGACAAACTCAATGCTTTGCAAAATTTTCACTCCAAACTTACATTTATTTGCACGGTTTTTGCTTTGCTAATGCATTTTTTGCATCGTTTTGCTTGTTGGCTGACAAGGAAACATTTATCTGCATCATTTTATTGGTTAGGTTTTTGCTCAAATCAGTTTTGTGTGGCAACTAGTAACTTACAAGGGACATAGTTTATATGAGACTTGTGCTAATTGATTTATTCGCCTCAATCATAAACCATCAAAAGGGTATTCATCAGAAAAAGCTACAAAGCTGACAAAAAACATATTATTTGCATCGTTTTATTTGTTAGGTTTTCGCTCAAATCGGTTTTTTGTTTTGCGACTAGTAACTAACAAGGGACATAATTTATATGAAGCTTGTGCTAATCAATTTATTTGCATCAATCATAAACCACAAACGTATTCATGAGAGAAAAAGCTACGAAGCTACAATTATTGCAAAACATATCAGGCAAAACATACAAACAATGGGAACTAAAGATGGTAGTGGATGTTCAACATACATGTAGATCCACATTTATGTGTTCAAGCAATGGTTACCAGTAAAAAGCAAGACACCATTGCACCAAACAAAATAATTTCATAAATGATCATATCGTATTGGTAAAAATTACCTGTAAAAAGCAAAACACCATTGCACCAAATAAAAGCATTCATAAATGATCGTACAGCATAGGTAAAAAAAGAACAATGATCTCAGGTTTGAAATGGTATAGAAAAGAAAAGCATCTATATGCACACAAACAATGGGTACCAACGATGGATACCAAATGTGAAACGTAGAATAATCTTTATGTGTTTAAACGGTGGTTGCCAGTAAAAAGCAAAACAGCATTGCACAAAAAAGAAATAGCTTGTGTGTTGCCCTGTGGTTGGTGTTCATTTCACTTTACCATCAGTTCCATCCCCATTTTTTTTCATTAACACAGTCATCTGCAGTTAAAAGGTCTCGTTGGACAGCATCTGCAATCCCAAGGTCGTAATACTTTCAACCCTTTACCCTGCTAACTTTTTCCCCTTGGTACATAATCATTCCTGGAACATTTATTCTAGCTTCCTTGTATGCCCTTTCCAGTACAAAAATGTCTCCTCTCTTCTACATTGTCATCCACCTGAGACCCACCTGAGTAGCATATGCCATTATGGAGTACACCGCAGCTTGGTTACCCCCCTTTGCTTTATTTAGTGGTGCTGAAGCAGTTCTAAATCCACTGTGCACAAAAATGGTTCCAAGTTCAAAGTCCCCAATTATTTTATAAAAAAACTGTCCTCAATCTCCTGCTCAGAATTTTGTCTATGCTCATGAGCTAAATCTTTCACACCCCCTGATTCAGAGGAGCATCTGTAGGCACTCTTCTCAGCTGGTCAAATTGGTGGGGAAAAGTGTTGTCGCTGGTCTTTGTCGAGGGGGATGCCGTCATCTTTCCCAAATACACCATCACACAAAGAAAGTAGTTTGGTTTATCATCCCGAGGCATAAAGCGTTCGGGGCCATTAGTTTTTATGACTCTCTTTTGACACCACCAGTCTTTTTCACTGACACAAAGTTTAGCAGAGTCACTTTGCCATATGCTGAATCAATTAGCTCGCCGCCATACACCTTAAGAATGCTGAAGGGTTCCATATCTGTAAGCTTTCTGTAATTGACCAGTGTCAGTGCTTGGCCTTTCCCAGTTGGCTGTAGCAATTAAACAAATCATTATCTGTGCCCATATCAAAACGATAAAAACAAGATGACAACACATTTAGGTAGTGTGCGAGCGGGGGCCTTTTTTCTCACACCAGAAAGTCTTGTTTATCACAACACAACAAATCACACTAAATAGATATACAAAACGTTTTGTGAATAAAATTGTAGTAATTTAAGACTAAATGTGCATTCTGTGAACACAAACGATAGGTAAATCAGTTAGGTCTTTTACACTATTGACATAGGGTGATCGTTGCTGTGAACACAAATGATACATTAACACTATATAAATAGAGGTGACAATCACAGCGAGTTGGTGATCGTTACAGAAACAGTAATTAGGAGGTGAAACAAAAACGATCACAGTGAGTTAACATCACAGTGAATTTAAATGCTACAATGGACTAACACATATACCTCGTTTTTTGAGCGATCTTCCGTAGCTCATCTAGGCTAATTTTTGGCTGCTCCTCATGCATAGCTTTCAGGTGTGTTATCTTTGTTTTCTTCGTCACCACACGTTCATCATCATCATCAGACAGGAGTGTAATCAGTTCACTTTTAAGCAAACGTTTCCTATTTTTTACCACCTCGCTGGGAGAAGGAGACTGAGGAGTTACCACCACATGTTTTTCACCACCATTTGTTCTTCATCCTCATCGTCAGACTGCAGTGTAATCGCTTCACTTTTGAGCAAACGCATCATATTCTTCACCACCTCACTAGGAGATGGTGCAGATTCTAAACCTTTTGAAAACACTACATCAAAAATATTTATCTCCCCGTCCTCCAGCTGTCGCTGTGCCATTTTTTCTTTTTGCAAACAAGAACAGGAGTCAAGTGAATGGATGTTTGTGTTGTGAGTTTTTATACCATTGTGTTGCTTTCGTTTCATTGGTCAGCGATAACAGCTGTTGACCTACCACGCCAGTGAGAATTCCCTTTTTTCAGCTTTTCAGTTGTTTTATAATGAAATCTATTTCAGTTGTTTAACAGACCTCGTCAAGAAAGGTGATAATTTTTTCAGACTATTCACGTCAGATTAATTTGTTGTGCAAAACCTGCATCGATCGTCCCTATGTAATGGAACTTTAAAAAACAATGGTACTGTTTTCAAACGATCGTGTCGGTCCAAACGGTGGTCATCTCCAAACGGTGGCTTTCCATTTCTGTTGCACGCCCCCAGGTTTCCATTCTAAAACGATAGTCTTAAACGATAATGCCAGGTTCATAAAACTTCTTTCCTTGAAAACGATGGTACTCACTTGTTTCTGTTCTTTCTGTCGGAGTTTATGCTTTTGAACAGAGGTGTCGGGTTCATAAATTTTTATCGATGCTACTAAGCTGATCGATGGTTTATGTCCCAAATGATGGTCCCCAAATTATGGTGCTTCATTCCAAACAATCAACATTCAAAACGTGGTCCTAAACAATGGTGACTGATACATAAATAGTTTCTCTTTGGACTTTCAAAACGATGGTGATAGACCTTCAAAACGATGGTCCCAAATGATTGTGAGTGGTATTTCAACACAACATGTTTTTTGTCTGATCAGTTTTAGGATCACATATTTCGTTTTTTATACTTGCAGTGACCAACGATGTCAGATAATCTCCCGTGTTGTATATCTTGCAGTGAGAATACTCTGGAAAAATCGACTGTCTCAGTGAGTCGATCTAAAGTCGATGTCAAACTGTGTAGGGAGTGTGCTGACCAAAGATTTGGAGATAACTGCATATGTATATATAACCTGTGTGAGTGGTGTGAACAAAGTTAATTTGTGTATGAGGATACAGAATGTTGGTGCAAATCTGATAAAGGGTGAGTAATATAGGGTGAGTCTATCAAGAAAAATAAATGGTGTATACATTGTTAATGCATTCAGCTTTTATCACACAGTTGTGTACACTCAAACA
>JAOQGN010278395.1:0-10155 GCA_027564295.1 Himantozoum antarcticum | reverse complement strand
CTTAGAGCTTGTTAGGAGCGTTCTGATTGGTAGAAAAAATTTCCCAGGGGGTACCGATCTGCTCACACTATACTACTGGTAACACTCGTTGCTCCCATGAAACTCTTCTTTACTATAGTTTTAATCCTAAGTTGAAGTCTTATGGTCATCGTTCCTTTTCATTAGCTATTCCTTTGATTTTTACCAAGCTTCCTTCCAATTCATATTTAAAGTATTGACATTAAATGTTGTTTTAAGAGTAATTCAAAAATACTTTTATTTAGCAAGGCCTTTGAGTAAAAGTTTCTGTTTTATCTAGTGTTATTATGGTGGGACTCTTGTTTTAATACTATCTTAATTACTTTAGCGATTTTAGTCTATTAGTTTAATCTATTTTGTGTTTTTGAGTTTACTACATGTATATTCTCTCCTTTTTTGCTAATCATTTTCATTTGACTAACAAATGCTTAAACATTTTTGTGATTGTAAACCATATTTTAGAAATAAACTTCATTATTATCGTTATCATTATTATTGTTATTGTTACTGTTACCATCACCGCTACTGCTGCCATTGTTTTTGCCCGTTAATGTTACTGTTATTATTGTTATCATTAATATTATGATTATTACTTGGGCTCGGGGCATATAGTTACACTCATTTAATGCCTAAGTTGTCTCACCAGTGGAAACTCAGTGTTGGAATGGCAGTTGCAAACACCTGGCTTCGTCATGACGAGGGCCTGTCTGGGTACCACTATACTAACTAGCCTCAGAAGCAGCTAGAAGGTTACACTTCAAAACTTCTTTAAAGTTGACAACTTGTCAAATAGATCTTGCCTCTACACTTAAAGCTGCTCAGAAGTGAAGCTGACAATGGAATAGTTGGAGCAAACAAAGCTTTAGTTTTAAGCCACATTAGAATGGGAAATAATGGAGCAATTTAAAAAACATTACAGTATTTGACATTATTAATAATTTCTAGAACTATAGGCTCATAATTAAATTGCATGAAACGGTGAAAAATTTTTTGAACCGCTTGCAGCATTATAGCTAAATTTTACAAATTATAGGAGAGTTTCAATTCAATCCTAACAACAGTAGAAAACTGAATGAAGAATGGAAAATAAATATATCAGTCTAGACTGCTTTATCATCGTCAAATAAATTTTTAAAATATATTTCCGGACACATATGGACTTAATATTTTTGCATCAAATTCTGTTTAGGAGAATAAACCGGATTTCAATTGCATGGCTGACATTGTCACAGCGGTTCAGGATCTCAAAATTGTTGAAAAACCTACATTGGCAGAGCATATGCCTTGGATACCTACAGCATTACAATTGCCCTGTATAACTGCCGATGAGCAGTTACCTGGTATATCAAAACCTGATGCAACAGGTAAGAGTTATTATTGTAATAGTTTTGCTCTCCCCGTTCACTCCCATGTGAAGAGTCATATCCCGTGACATTGTACTCATTACTTACACATCACTAACCGCTATTGCATGGCATGACATTTCACTTATTGCTAAGTACTACTTACCCATGCTATATTTTCGTTGTATTTTGCATTTCCAGTTTTGGTTGGCTGTGCAGCAGGTCCTGGTGGGCTGTTTACCCAGTTTTGGGGCCGGCTGTACAACCTGCAGGTCAGCTGACAACTCTTTCAGTGTAAATAGAGGTGGAGTACAAGCCTCTTCCTCTTTTGGGATTCAACTCTCAGCGAGAGCAGTTGTGTATTTTACTTTAACGATTCTATAAACCAATAAATCCGGTTCTGAGCCGGCTGTGTGAGAACTATATCTTACCCATTGTATTTGATCCGCTGAGGAGAGTATCTAGCCTCTGGCTAAGTACTCCTCCTCCCCGGCCCCACCCCGAGAGGGTAAGCTGGTTAGGGTTAGCTGGGTTCATCAGCTTGTTGTGAGGACTCAGCCATCGTGGTCTGTCTCGTTTTCCAGCCCACTGTCGAGTGATCTGCGAGCTGCGGAACCATAGCAGGTGATCCTACGGGGTGTGCCATACCTGCTGTGTCCCAGGGGACTGGCGGGACACTGTTGCATTGGTGGCAGCGGTGGCATGAAACAAATCCATACCCTCGTACCCGTGGCGAGTTAACCTTAGTGCCATGGCTAGCAGACAGAGGCAGAGAGGGGCCGAGGACGAGTTAGCTTATGAGGATGGTTAACAAAGGTCCTGGAGGGGATGGAAGTAAAGCCTTCTGGTGGGGGAGACCGTTCAAGGTCCCCCAATATAAGGGTGAGGGCGATGCGGATTACTTTCTGCCAACTTCTATGGAGGTGGCAGAGTCAAATGACTGGGAACCGGCTCCAGTACTGCTGTATCTTAGGGAAGTTTCAAGAGAGAGGCCAGCAACTGTGGCCACGCCAATTACACAAATTTCATTCCGGGTATTCAGGCTGCTCTCAGAGCCTATTTTGGAATATCTCCAAGAGAGGCCAAAGTAGGACTCGGTAGCCTCTGTTGAGAGTACAAGACCACTCTCCAGGAACATGCATCAGAGGTAGAGAGACTCATCAATGTCTCATATGCCAACTTGCCTGATGAACACAGGACGTGTTAACACAGGAGGCAACACCAACTGTACGCTTTCTCATCTACCCTGGGTAATGCTTACTGGTAAGCACCTGCTGGCTATACATGCTCTTACACTTGAACAAGCAATACAGACCGGGAATGAGTACCTCCAGGTTAGGTCATCCAGAGATAGGAGTTGGCAGGTGCACCAATTGGGCAAAGAAGATACTGAGGGATCTCACTTGTTATCTGGTGGCAGATAGCCCCATGGAGGTCCTGGTCAAGGTCATTTAGGCACTGACTCAGAAGCTGGAACAGATGGAGACCCGAATAGCAGAGCCAAATGGGAAAGGACCAGCGGTCTCGGTCCGGTGCTGGGGGTGTAAGCAGCTAGGCCACATCAGACAGTTCTGCAGGTCCCAAACTGGGAGACGAAGGACTGGAGGACCCCTAGAAGGGTAGGAAACTGGCTAGGCCGGCATCAGTAGACCGCCCTATTGACTGCCCCAGGAATGGATAGAATCCTGAGGTGGGACGGTTTTCCCCAACCACTACAAGTGGGTGGTACCTAGACATAGGAGTCCGGCACCCCTGTGTCGTGTTCCCTCTCAGGTACCCACTAACAACCAGTATAGTATCCTTCCAGTGGAAGGCTGGGAAGGCCCATAGGCCTTGGAAAATGGTTCTATGAAACCCCCACTGACTGTGGAGGGTTGGAGGCCGTCCAGACCCTCCAGGAGGGCCCGTCTCCATGGACAGTCTCCCCAGACATTCCGATCATAGCCAGTTGATGCTTTGGTTGATGGGCCCTACTGAGGCCAGAACTCCAACAGCCAGAGGCCTCGGAAACATGGAACCCCTATGCCAGAGTGCAGCCAATGCAGAACTGCCCCATCAACATAGTCATTTCCTGACCGGTAGAAGGGAGATAGAAGGGAGAGCGGTGCAGGTGTTGGTGGACACCGGGTATACCACCAACTTGCTAGCCAAACATGTGTTTGATCGGCTCCCTAGGGAGGTGAAGAACCAGCTGGAGGACTCAGAAACCCACAGAGTGATTGCTGACAGATCCCCGATGGCCTTTGATGGGCTGATCCGACTGCCCCTCCGATTGAAGGCTGTCCACATGGAGGTGGACTTTGTAGTGATCCAAAATCATCGGGTTGTCCTTTCTCATGACACACCAGTGTTCCATGGAATTCAGTCAGCCCACCACCATCATGGACGGCAGGAGATACAATCTACTGACCGGCAGGTCAGCTGGTACTCAGCAAAGTGCAAGTCCTGGGGAATGTGACCTTGCTGGTCAACAAGGAGGTGAACCTTTGTTGTCTAATGAGTTCTCAAAATTTCTGTCTCTTGGGGATAGTGGAGGTGTGCCCGGGAGGTCACCTCATAGTCACTAGCCTGAATTGACCCAGGCCTGGTGGGAGGTTGATGGTGTGGTGTATGAATCCCATAGATCAGCCCATTGAATTACCTTTCATCTCCAAGATGGATACCTTCACGAGATAGCACAAGAAGATATAGATACCCGGCCTCTAGAATCGAGCATGGACAAACTCCTCAGACCTTCCACCAGCAGGGCTACAACACAAGTACCCCAGCTCCTCCAGAGGCTATGCACAGAGGGACAAGCAGGCTGTGAGATGGAGGAACAGTCACAAAGCTTGGCCGGCTGCTGCCCACCTATGGTTCTGTCGTCAACACAGGAGACAGAGGCGTAAGGTGGACTAGCCTGGTAGAGCATAGCATTTCCCTTCTGGATGGTGCCCACCTTGTGCACCAACCCGCAGATTGGCTTGGCCTTGACAAGGAAGCCAAAGCCAGCCGACAAGTTACTTACCTGTTGCAGAAGTTGCTGATTGAACCCATTTATGGAGCCTAGAGTTCTTCAGTGGTATTGGTTCGAAAGAAAGACCAGTCCTAGAGGTTCTGCATAGATTACCAGCGTTTGAATGCCATAAATCAACAGGATGCCTACCCTCTGCCCAGATAGATGAAGCCTGGATGGCCTAGTTTGTAGCAAATATTTTAGCAACACCCTCAATTTGGTGAGTGGGTACTGACAGGCTCCTCTGGATGTGGAAACGCAGGAGAAATCCGCTTTCACCATCAGGTCCAGCCTATGGAAATGGAAAGTCCTTCCGTTTGGCCTGACCTCTGCCCCAACTAACTTCTAGCGCCTGATGGAAAGAGTGTTACAAGGATTGCATTGCAAGACCCTCCTATTATACTAAGATGACATTAATAGTCATTTCCTGACATTTCCTGACTGACATTTCATGACTTCAACACCCAATTGGAGAAGATCAAACAGATGCTGATCCGACTGAGACAGGCCGGTTGAAACTCAAGCCATCCAATTGTGAGTTTTTTGGCAGCTGGAGGTTTGCTATCTGGACTATGTAGCGAGTGCTGATGGGGTATCCACGGACACCAAGAAAGTGGCAGCCATAAGAGATTGGCCTGCACCCATCAATGTGAAGGAGTCACAAGCCTTTGTAGGCACAGTGAGCTACTACCGGCAGTAATTGAGAGAGTTTTCCACCCATGCCAAACCCTAACTAAGCTGAGGGTAAGGGGACTATTTGGGATTGGAACCAGGAATGCCAGGTGGCCTTTGAGAAGCTCGAAGTTGGGCTACTCACTACCCCCCGTTCTGGGGTACCCAGATCCAAAATCCAATTATGCCCAGACACGGATGCTAGCGCTGTAGGAGTCGCGCTATCTTATCTCAGGTATAACATAGGGCGGAGATATGGATAGCTTTCTACAGTAAGACACTCTCACCCACAGAAGGGAATTACAAATTCACTTTCAAATCATTCATACACTTTCGAATCATTGATAAACTTTCAAATTATTCATACACTTTCGAATCATCCATGCACTCTTGAATCATTCATATATTTTTGAATCATTTATAAACTTTCGAATCAGTCATCAACTTTCAAATCATTCATACACTTTCGAATAATTCATACACTTTCGAATCATTCATACGCTTTCGAATAATTCATACACTTTCGAATCATTCATACGCTTTCGAATCATTCATACACTTTCAAATCATTCATAAACTTTTGAATGATTCATACACTTTCGAATCATTCATACACCCAATAACCTTCTGTCACCATCAACCACAAAAATCCACTGCCAAAACTTGCCACAATAAACTTACATTACGATCAACCACAAACTTCCACCGCCGTCACCTACTTCCGCATTCCCACCACGACCTCTGCATTCCTTCCGATGGAGATTTTCCTCCCTTTGATCTCAATCAACCAATCGGATGCCAGAATCACTCGAGAAAATCTACTTTCCAGCGAGTTTTTACTGATTCTTTGTCACTGATTGGCTAATATTCAAAATACTCAGTGTTCATTGAGCCAAAAACAGGGAACAATCAGTTCTTTAGGGGACTCGAAAGCCCCACATATACTACTTGCATGCTGGGTAGACTTGGCAGAAGTTAGCTGTGGACATGGTAGGCCCCATGCCACATACCCAGCGAGGGGATAAGTGGATCCAAGGCCTCGCTGATCACTTCACCCGCCGGCAGAACGCCCTGGCCATTCCTGACGTTACTGCACCTGTAGTGGGAACGGCCCTGAACAAGCACGTATTCAGCAACATCAGGCAAATTCAGCAACTTCATTTGATAGAGCAAATCCATACCGATCGAGGGGTTCGGTTCAAGTCACACCTCTTGATGGAGCTGTACCAGTTATGGGAGGTACAGAAGACGCACACCACCCCTTACTACCCTCAGGTGAATGGAGAGGTAAAACAGAACAATAGGGGACTGGGTGACTATCCTCTTACTAGGCAAAGGACAACACAAATGGGACCTGCTGCTCCCCTTAGTGATGCGGACCTTTCTGGGAATCCCTCACTCGGTCACTGGAGAGACGGCCAACTTCCTGATGACAAGAACTCTGCCTACCCTACTACCTACACCATCAGTACCTAGGTACTACTAGTATCTACACCCTGACCCTGGTTAAACGGATGACAGACACGCATGAGCTGCTTAGGCAGCAACATCTTAGTAATCGACAAGATGACACTGAGGACCCACTCTTATTCGCCCCGGTGACCTCATATTACTAAAAAACTGGTGTAAGAGCAAAGGAGAGAACCCAAAGCTACAGCCAAAATTTGTAGGCACTGCTGAGTGGTGACCGGGATTCCAAACCACGCTTATAAAGTGGAGTGCTGGGGACAGACATTGGTACAAAATGAGAGGCATCTGATACTTTATCAGCCCCGTCCAGAGGCCCCAGGACAGGCCCCCTCATGGCAAAACCCCGACAGCGGCCCAATATGATAATGGCCACCCGATCAAACCAGTGGATCTGTCCCCAAACAGAGGTGGCTCCCCAGAACTCATATCCTCCCGCCCACCGTCTCAGTGGGTGGAGGTGACCAGGAACCAGGGTCTAGAGCCCATCATGTGACCCCTAGCCCCAGTTCCATTTCCCAGAGACCTGCGGCTGAATCCCCAGCACCTACCCCTGTGATCCAGGGTGGAACCCCTCACCCGTCACTCTCCACTCCAAATTTCTGGAGGACAATCGAAAATCTTTGAATAACACCTGTTACCCCCTCGAATAGGCCCCGGTGGAATGCTCGATCGTCCATCCAATACTCAGATGTAAATTGCAGAATGATGGGAGGATTGGGCACTTTCTCTCAAAGTCACGAACCTCTGCAACCAGCCACTTGCGCAGGGTGGCCGTTACAAGCAACCCCATATTTGACTGCACCTTCCAGGAAGGGGAGGGTTGCTTTTCCCTGTTGGAACTCTCAGGTATCAGGAGGTGAAAAAAAACTTGCAGGAAGCAGCCCATCAGCCATATTGGGCACATGTTAGCAGAACTGAGCAGCCTGCTGAGACAGATTGTGAACATCAATTCAACAGTAATTTTAAACCTTGTGGTTCTATGGCAGACAAAGGTATATCATCACCTCCTACTGGGGATCCAGCAGGTGAGAGAGATGCTTTGTGCACTCTTTGGCAGTCTTTAGCCGATATAGGGCAAGCAGCCCAATAACTGACAGTTGCCTGAACTCTCAGTCTGCTCTACAAGACATGTGCTGGTGGTGTTCCCTCAGGCCAAGGTTTGGCCAAGTCCCCCTTTTTTATCCTTTCCTTCTTACTCCCTTTCCTCCTTACTCTTTACCCCACCAGGGTCAGACTTGCCCATGTGGGACCCAGCCGGCATCGGAGCCGGTTGGTAGTCCCACATAGCTGGTAAGGGCCCGACAGGGTGACAACTTTGTTATTGAAGTGCTTACGGAATCGCAGGAGCCCACTCCAGGCCTCTCCAGTTGGTACTGGGGTCCAGCAGGCCTACCCCCAGCTGGCACAGGGCAGGCTGTGTGATCCTCAGTCAGATAACAGTAGATTTGGCTGTTTTACCCAAGCTACACATCACAGAGCCCGCCGGATGACTCTACAGATGACTCCAAGGTGTACACCAACGGTGGGTGCCTTATGACGCAGGTGAATTGGTCCACTCACTGGTCCAAGGTACACAGAGAGACAACTGCGGCCATTGCTGGTACCAGTCTTCAGAAAAGTGAATTGTACTGTTACTGTGAATGTTGTTGTGATTATTCTGCTCATTGACAGTATTTGATTTTCAGCAGAAATGCTATAAATACATGTATACGAATTTGCAGCTAGCAAAGACGATAAATAAAATTGCATCAATAAGAAACGTTTGATAATAATAAAAGTATGGAGATTGCAAAACAAGGCGAAAAGTCAGACATTTCTTCCCTGAGTTAGGTTTTACGTTGGGCTTTATTGCATGCCCCCCTTTTGCCTTTTTGATCAAACAATTTCCTGCTCTTTAAACGGCACTTTGTGAAATACTACTGCCGTTGCCGATTCCACCACGTGAGCCGAGACCAAGTAGCGAAACACCAGAAATTAGATCAGTGCACCCCTAACCAGGACAGAGGACGCCATCTCATCTGCGAAGTAGATGAGATTATGTTCCTCCAATTTTTGGAGAAGCTGATCTGGGAGAAGATGGGCCCCTTTCCTGAGTATGTACCCTCTAGGACTGGAGCCGGTCGCCAAAGCTCACAACGGCCTTCCATATGCTCCACAGCTGTTCATTGCAGGACGGCAAGGAAGTCAGGAGGCAGGCCACAATTTCCACAGTGAGGGTGGTCCAGACACCCCCATGGCCCCTTATGGATGTCGTCCTCCGTCGACCCACCAGCCAGACAGCCAGGCGCTTCGGATGGCCTGGTGAGCACCACCCTGGTGGTGCCCGGGCATATTTCCCTACCCTCACTCCACCTGCCCAAGCTGTTGATGATCAGCTTGCTGATGACCCTCCTGCAGTTCTGGTGATACTCCCCCCAGCGGGAGCTTCAGCCACTGGACTTAATCACCATAGTCATTGAGCAGCAGACTACAAACCTAGAGAGGGAAGGATGAATACTAATGGCTGAGTATGAATGACATATGCTGGACGCCACGCCTTAAAGAGAGGAATCGCAGAAGTCGTTCGAGATGGGATGGTAACTAAGGCAGTAAACTCTCATAGATACAGTTATTAGTGACATTAGGAATCGGTATGCCACTAATGCAGTAGCGGAAGTGTGTTACACTCCCCTGTACACACTCCCAATACAGGGTACAGAGTCATACACCTTGACATTGTACTCATTACTTACACATCACTAATCGCTATTGTATGACATGACATTGCACTCATTGTTACTTACTACTTACCCATGCTGTATTTTCATTGTATTTCACATTGCCAGTTGTAGCCGGTTGTGCTGCAGGTCCTGGTGGGGTGTGTTGCCAGTATTGGGGCTGGCTGTACAGCCGGCAGGTCAGCTCACAAGTTTTCAGTGTAAATAAAGGTTGAGTGCAATGCTCTTCCTCTTTTGTGATTCAGCTCTAAGCGAGAGCAGTTGTGTATTTTACTTTAACGATTCTATCAACCAATAAATCCAGTTTTGAGCCAGCTGTGTAAGAACTATAACTTACCCATTGCATATTATACTCTGAGGAGAGTGTACTTAGTCTCTGGCTAAGTATCCCTCATAGGGTGAGGACTTAGCCAGCTCCACCTGTTGTGAGGACTTATCCAGCACGGGCTGTTGTGAGGACATAGCCAGCTCCTCCTGTTGTAAGGACTTAGCCAGCACAGGCTGTCTCATTTCCAACCTTCTGTTGAGTGGTCTGTGGTACCATAGTAGCTGACCCTACGGGGTGTGCAAGACCTCCTGTGCTCTAGGGGACCTGCAAAAAACTATTGCAATATTCAATAGCAGTAACAGATGAATTAATAACCTGGGAATATTTATGGCGATCGTCATAGCAAATGTAAGAATAAATTGTAGTGAATAGCTGAATGATTCTAACTCGGTGTTCTTTGTACCTTGCACACAGCCTTGGCGAGTCTTGGTGCTCACAGGCTTTCTCAAAGCAACATTCCTATTTACTGATTAAACTCATGGATCATATTAATCCCACGACGGGAGGCGAGCGTAGCGAGCCGTTAGTCGTTTTAATGATAACATGCGCTAGGAATAAGCAAGCTGAATACCAGATTTCCAATATTTTCATGTCGTTTTCATAGACCCAGTT
>JAOQGN010278384.1:0-10155 GCA_027564295.1 Himantozoum antarcticum | reverse complement strand
AAGGGAAAATGATTTGAACAATAAACCCATAATTATAATAGGGAGAAAAAAAATTGCCCAGATTTAAAAAAATTGTCAGGATCTAATGGGTTAATTGTGGTAAATGGACAGAAAGATAATAGTAATAGAAAGAAGACGTTTGTTAGAAAGAAAGATTTAACAAAAGTGATATAGAAAGAAGATAATATTACAATGGAACATGCATAATTCGACCACGGCTAGCTAAATCATACAATAAACTTTAGTCCCACGGAAGGGCCAATGTGAAATTACCTTAATGTTCAAATACTCCTTAATCGAACAGAAATATTTAAAAACAACATTGGCTTTCCTCTGAACTTCATACAAAACTTTGAAAAAATCTTCCCAGAATAACCGGATACGGTTAACAGAAGTGTCAAGGACGATAATTAGTAAATTAATAGCATAAGAATATTGAAGCGGGGTCCATAATAGCAACGCAATTGGGTCACATGACTTTGCGAAACGGGGCTATACACATGGCACTGGCATGTGTATTTAGTACTATCATAGAGTTATCCTACTATGATAGAGAAGGTAAGATAACTCTACATAAGGGAAGGGATAACTCTATAGAAGGGAAGATAACTCTATGAGTATTGTACACTAGGCACTATACACGTGGCACATGATAATACACTATACATGTACACATAGCCATGTATGGATGATTCAAACATCTCATAATTCAAACAAAGTTCTCCAGTCCCCTGAAAGTTGAATTATGCATGTTCCACTGTATAGGGTTTGCTGTAAATTAGCATTTTTAACCACAAACTTCTTTTGAGAAGTACACATGTTTCTAGTACGCTTTTTAACCACAAACTTGTTTTACGACGTGCAAATCTATTTATAGTATGCTTTGGAACCGCAAACTTCTCTAAGAAGTACAAGTCTATTTATAGTATTTGTATCATCCTATTTGGTGTAGTAGACGTGTCTAGGCGCATCAGTACGAATGACAGTGTTAGTAATTTTAAGATCTGAAGAATTGTCAACTCCACCACATTCGTCTATGGTTATATAATTTTTGGTTGATGAATCAGAGGATGATGAAAGGCTAGATGTGTTTGTAGGAACTAATTTTCTGATTGCCTCAACATGTTCATCCTCAGTTTCCTGTTTTTTCATATCAAGTTTAGCTTGCAAAATTTCTAATTCTCTTTTCTTTTCATAGTAAAATTAGGTGTAGTTGTCTGGTCTGCTGAGGTCGTTTTCAATTTCAAATCTGGTAGACGCTGATGGGGTATTTTCTGAAGTGTTGTGCTTGGAGACAAATTGTCCTGCTGTTTTAGGGACGTTTTGTGTTGTGCAAAGTTCACTTACTATTTCTATTGTTATAGTAGTAGTTGTAGATGTTGAAGCTGCATATGCAGTCTTTGATGTTGTGGCAGGTGTATATAATTTATTTTTAATACGGATAAACCTGCTTTCATCCACTGTAGGATGGATACCATCTGGATGTATGTAATTCTGGGCAATTCCAAGTTAGTTTTCTTTAGGACGTCTGTGAAATATGCGGGTAGAGGGAATAGGTGTCCTTTTGTTCCAGCGTAAGATTTACTTATTTAAATCATTGTATAATTGAAAGACCTCATATGAGGCTTGTTGAGGCGGGTGAATTGGCAAGATGTCGACCTCGTCTTTAGGAGAGAAGTAATTGGATGCTCTTATTCATTTTTATAGAAAGCCACTCGTTGTGGAGTTGTTTTGTAACTAATTATTTCATGTAACTCAGGAATACCTGATTGAATAAAAAGTTTTTGGCCTGGTAGAACAATTTCTTGGCGGCAGGAATCGAAGTGGCCATTTTTACACCGCGTTTGCAAATAATTTTTGTATTTCCTGAATTATGAACTTCCCTGTGCTTAACCAAAGAGTTCCCAACAACTAACGCCATTTCCCTAGTCTTTCTAATCTGTTTCCAGTACTAATTTCTACGTGATTAGATGTTGTAAATATATTTTTAAAAGTTTATTAGAATGAAATAATGGAGATAATAAAGTGAAGGGTTGGATAGAATGGAAAGTAATAAAATACATAGGAAAATTGACGCCGTAGCTGAATTGTGAAATAACACAATAATATGATTTTTTTTATGGAATGATTCAGTAATAAAAATGCCAACTGCACACGTGAGTTTGTATGTTAGCACAGGAAAACGCAAAGCCAGGTGGAGATGGGAGACAAAAAATTATAAACCGTAAAGATAAATGAAGCAAAGGTTCGTAAAAATGCTGAAACAGTTGGACTACCGGACAATAAATACAAAATATTTCGAATACATGCGGGTGCTGAATCGCCGATATGGTTAAACAAGTTGGCGGAGTTAATAAACGATTAAATGCAATTCTGAAACATTCGGCTTACAGCCAAATGCAGTCTGGACCGAATTTGGCTGGGCCGAATGGGTTTAAATTTAGCAGGCAGACTCGGCACATCCTTCCCAATAGGTCTGGAAAGTTGAAGCTGAATAGCTTAAATGAGTCGGCTGATATAGTCCAGCAAAGTTGACGGACTCATGATAAATAATAATTGATAATGTCATACAGTCGAGGGGAGCTGAAAGTATTTTATGCTCCCCAAGGGGCAGCAAATATATCATAGTGTTATGTGAATCACAATTTTTTCCCCATGTCATAAGGAACGTTTGTTCAACATTTCATTAAACGTCTATTATGTAAACTTTACTAACCCTATGAATCTGGCTCGATATGGTAGTGTTGGCTGGCGTTCCCAACCCACTGGTTATTGTTCAAAACAAGCAGTGGGCCGAGAACCTCAAGCTAGCTATATTCTAAAACAAAACATGAAAACATAGCCACACTATATTCTGAAACAAACTTCAAAACATGTGGTCTGAAAACAATTCAACCAGAATATGTAAAATTATGTAGCAATCGTTGAATAAAATAAACATGGCATATTGAAAGCCAAGAATTGTCTACATTTTGTCATGTGCACATGCGTGTGCTTGTCCTTGTAAGTATGTGCTTGTAAGTGTACAGTTTAAGTGCTATGTGCTGACAAGCATGTGCTTGTAAGTACACATGTTATGGAATGTAAGTTACATACAATGCTATTTGCCAGACAAAGTAGGCCCATATAATATGTGATAGTGTATAGAAATATAAAAACATTTAAGGCTATTAACATTTGCATGGATGGACAGTGATGGTGTCAAAATCCATACCAAGACAATAACAAGGCGGTCCTGCGCAGTAAATTTTTGGTACCATCAACGATTTCCGAAAGATGACTGTGCTGGCCGTCCCGGCAATTGTGATGGTGGTGCACGTTGGGCCTGGGGCTATCGTTTGTTCCATTGTACCTTTTTTGCTTTTCGAAAGGAGCACACCTTTCTAATTGTGATGGTAGATTCCATATGTAGAAGCAGAATCGACCACAGTGTACATGCCATGCTGGTCTATTGTAATACCATAGACATCACCCTCAAGGTTTGTGATAAAGGACTCACTCCAGTAACAGTTACCGCTGATAACATGCACTCTATATCTTTGCCCGAAATATTAGAAGAGTGCCTAATAGGGATGACTACGTTTCCACCAAGAACGACACATTTGGTAATCCAAAGAGTATCTTTATCAGGAAGTTTGCTTTATGTGGTAAACACCATGGTATAGTAAATACCATGATCTACCATTATGCAGTTCACCAATGGGTACACGCTCTGCTTCACCATGAGCTAATATACCTCCCACGAATGAGTAGTAGTGATCTTTGAATTTGCTCTTTTGACTATCTGTTACTTTGTAATTGGGGTTTGTCAGGCTTGAACGGTAATGGCATGGTAACAAAACCATAGCTGTCTTGATGTACATTGTCTTTGAGAATACTCAAGAAGGTCGGATCTTCTTGTGATAACATTTGATAACCTTGATGAATATTCTTCAGTGCATCAGCAGTTGTCACTTCTTTAGCACACACAGTTGATTGAACCTGTAATTCTTTAGGTATTAACATCGACACGCTGTGACTCTGTCCTAACTCGTCATACGATGGTACTGATATTCTATCCACACTCCCAACAATAGACCAACCTAACACTGTTTTTAATGCGTCTGGTTCGTTTGGATCTGAAGTCATAATAAAATCTGTAGGTGCGATAGCAAATTGGTAGGTATAACCTATCAGCATACCAACATTGCACAGTAGAAGGGAAGGCACCTTGTCCCTAATCTTTTGAAGATGTTTCCACTTCCTAGCAATACTTTGTGTCGCAATATCATTTCTTTGCGCGGAATGGATATTTTAGAGTAACAGCTGGGAATTGACACAACTGTATTACTCTCAAGGCCACGGATCGTAATATCAGAAAGCCTTGCACTTTAACGACCTCCTTTTCACTGGTCATGGTAGAAAGTTGTAATTTGGCTAGTTGTACAGTCTGAGTATTAATGTAGCTTAGCACATCTTCAGTGATTTAGATACAATCTAACATAGCATATGTCAGATATTCATTGTGGGGTTCGAATCTTGTAGAAACGTACACAGGCACGCTCATCGAATAAAGATGTTTGGCATCACACTTGTTACACTGAGGATCGTTATTATGCTTCCTAGAAACATGACCTGGTTTGAGACAGTTGAAGCTGTGTCTCTTAGACTTGAAATGATCATTCCTATTCGAGAAGTTCATGTCTAGAAACTGTTTACATTCACCTAAGCTATGATCTTCCGTACATGGAGAACAGGTTTTGCTAGATTTTTTAGAACCATTAGCTTTATTCTCATCAGGATTACTATCCACATTGTGACTCACTTTAGTTTTAGGTTTATTTGACTTTTGTGATTCGCGGTTACCGTACAATGCCTCATTAGAAAGCATAGGATGAGAAGCTTCTTCAGTCTGATCTACAAAAAAATGTGACCAGATAATCAAATTGGGGATAATCACCATCATGACGTTTCTCATAGCGTGTCACCTTTTTCCTCCATACAGTCACCATCCACCTAGGAAATAATCTAACGATATGCTTATTGTAGTCAGTGTCATCTAAAATAGCTAGATCTGCAATGTTTCTAGATTTCACTGTTGTGCTTTAGAGGAACTGACCCAAACATCGTAAAACTCCTGACATTGAAATCTAGAAATCTTTAGTGTCATTGTTTGGTATAGGTGTCCATCTACTAAGCTGGTCTTTATATGCTTGGGATATGACATGGCGATTACCGAACTTTTTATCGACCACTTGACTTTTGACCTCGTATGTAGCACAGGGTGCATGATCACAAAAATTACTAATAGCTTTCAATGCTTGACTCTTACAGTACTTCTTTAGGTAGACTAATTTGTCCTTGTCAGCAACTTCAGGACGGTCGACCTTGGAACTAAACATTTGATTCCATTCATGCAAGTACAGAGGTCTGCATCAAAAAGGCACTAGGGGTTCGGGCACCGGTAGACCAAAATCTTCACGAGAATTTTTTCCCTCTGTCGTACTTTATGACCTGAATAAGCTTGGTAAGTTGCTCAATGGAGAAACCGATATTTTGTCCCTGACAATAATTACTGGCTTGATCAGATGGTATAGCTATATTACTTGTTGGTGGTACTGATGGGGCCATTTCATGTTTGAATACATGAATATGGTTACTGAGGGCATGAGTCATGTTCATGGCAGTTGTATTGTTTACGCACTGGTTTGGTTGAGCTCCACCGTTCATGTCCATTATAGCACTGCTATTATCTGAAACCGGACTATTATGTGCACCATTGTTTATCGGTATGCTATGCAGCATTTTAGAGTTACGAGAAAGCCCACTAAGCTCTAATTGCATGGAGAGAATTTCACTTTCTAATTCTAACTTTTTAATTTGTCTCTAGACATTTTGCGCCAATCCCCGGTCATTACGTTCTTGTTACATGATTTTTGGACTTTATTGAGACGAGCCTGCAAGTCTTCTAGTGCACCATGAGTCGGTAATCCCTTCAGCTGAAAGTTCATCTTTGGTTTGCTGAACCATCAAATGATACGCGTCAATATTACTAGAGCCCGCCCCGGCCTCCATCATGACACGCTACCGATCCCCACACCACGCACTAAAGACAGACAAGCGCCCTAGCAAGAGTGACGGCGATGCACCCCAGGCACAAACCTATAACCTATCCCAAAACAAAATAACAGAGAGCCACCACAACAAGATTGCCATGTGTTGTGCAGGATTTAGAGACCGTAAACAATAGCAGTAAAACAGCCAAATTAGTTAATCTAGAATAACTTTGCGATGTGAATGGCAATTTAATGCATTCAGATCGCAAAGGAGATTTAATCAATTGGTAGGAAAAAACTAATTACGTATTATAAATAATCAAATTTTGATTTGAATGGCAATTTAGTTCATTCAAGTCGCAAAAACAAGAAATTTGTTCTAGTTAAAGTTGGTCTCACCAAGCAGCACTAACGTAATTCTCGGTACAATGTAGCCTGTCGGCTCTGAACGACGAGTAGCTAGTTGTGTTACTGGAAATGTTAGTTGGTTGGTCTGAGATGACAATCTGTTTGCGTATCACATATTTCGAGTATTGTTAGTATAGTGTGGTTGACAGTGACGATAAGAACAGCGAGTCCAAGTCTTCGAGTTGTTACTGTGACAGCAACAGCCAGATGCATAACGTAACCGATGGAATTACGGATCTTTCTTTTATTTTTGAGCGTAACAACCAGACAAAAGAGACCACACAATTAGGAACAGGACAATTAGGAACAAGCAATGAAACAAACGATTGTCACGTCAAACTTTCAATTAGCGAGAAGTAAATTTCTTAGGATTAGATTATCATGATAGAAAAATTTAACTAGTTGCTATTTGCTATTTTTGTACAATAATTTATTGCCAATAAATCATTAAATGTAAATAACAGCAGATTATTAGCTCATTGGCGGACTGGAATATAAACAAGGCTGCAGCAGTCATATCAGTTGTGGTTGCATACAGGTACAAGTACTTCACTGATACATAATATAACCTAAGAAAATACATTTCTTAGGTTATATAAGAAATTCTTATTATTCCTAGAACCACAACTCCTTTAGTTGTGGGTACGTGCTATTTAGTACGTAACTACCTTTATGTAATGACGATTATATTAATAACAAGAACAAAATATTTAACAAATACCCAATTCATTGACATCAAACCACATGACACAATTAATGCAAAAAATGCATACCAGTAACATCATGATTGATGTCTACTGTAGTTAGTGTAATTACTGTCACTTGTGAAATGGTACGGAAATTCGTGAACAGTATTAAGAAATTATAACTATTGGTGTAGTAAAGACTGGCCTAAAGGCCATCTTGAGTGCTCACAGTGCCTGTACAACTGAGGGTTGCATTGCAATAATTCCCTCATTACTGTACTAATATATAGCTGTATTGCCATTACATAAAGGGAAAGCTTAGATTGTTAACAAAGCAAAACACAAGCCAAGCCTGCTGTGGTGTCCTCAGAGCAAAACAGTATTGGAACAAGCTATCAGTTGTTCCAATGCTCCTCCGAGCATTGGAACAAGAGATAGCCCCAGGCCCAACGTGCACCGCCATCACAATTGCCGGGACGGCCACCTCACTCCTCCGGCTCAACGGAGTGGCACAGTGAGCTGCAGCGCACAGTATGAATTCCCTGGCAGGCGCACAAACATTGAGCAAATTCCAGAGAGCAACGCTGAACTATACGTAGACCACGTGGCGCCTTCGATGCTCTATACAGGACATGGGTCTCATAATTACTTCAATGGCTCCCCAAACAATTTATTGCTCAATATACCCCAGGCCAATTTGTAGAATTGCTAGGTTCCAATTGTTTATTACGGTACATACTAAGTAGCTGTGTCGATGCCCTTATGTAAGGGATCATAAACCCTTACATACAATTTATGTAAGGTAGTACCTTTTTTTAAATTGTAAGGTAGGGATCCGTGCAAAAACAAGTGCACTGATCCCACTTCTGACACCAGCATGTTATCATCGGTAACTGATACTGGAGTGAGCCCTTTATCACATACCTTGAGGATGATGTATATGGTATTACAGTAGACGAGCATGGCATCTACACTGGTCTATTCTGCAGATTCCTTATGTATAAGGTCTGCTCTTTTCGAAAAGCAAAAAAAGCACATTGGAACAAGCGATAGCCACATTCCCAACGTGAACAGCCATCACAATTGCCGGGACGGCCAGCACAGTAAGTATGACATTGATACGTCATACCGTAAGCGGACTTACTGCAAATGTAAATATCATATTAATAATAGTAAATAATCATAGAGACCTTTTCCGTTTTTAACTTGGTTAGATGACTGAATTTGTGCTCATGTATTGCTGGTTTCATCCATTGCAGCGCATCTGTGTTTTCTGACCAAATCTCCCTAATGATTTTACACAAGTCTGAGTTGAGTGCTAGATAGTCATTGTCAGCACAGAGGGAATTTAGCTGTTGGCTGTAGCGCTTGGTGGTACGAGCGGTCTTGGACCATTGACTGAAATCAATGAATGATTTTCAACACTGGTGCAGGTGGTATTCTTTGTTTAAAACTACGTGCTTGCACTAGTGTTTCATTTCATTTTTATTTCATTTTGGGGCATGGCAACCCCGCCATCACCACCGGTAACATAACACCACCACCACCATCAATAGGATAAACAAATCCAACACACCCAATAGAATGTATAACAACTTATTCCAATCTAGAATGAAAATTACAATATTCAACGTATCGAGAACAGAATTGAGAATTACATACACAAGTAGAGGCTCAATACAGATCTGAACGCATTTATACACACGCACACATATATAGATGTATATATACACATCAAACCAACAGATATACAGAACAGAGCAGAACAGGCACATCAGAGCTAATAGTGTAGAGTATAACTGCTCTCAGGAATAGCACTAGCAGTGGTGTAGAGAGAGTATGACTGCTATCAGGAGTAACACTATCAGTAGATACCAGAGGGTACCAGTTACCAGAGATTACCAGACCTCTGATACCAGAGGGTACTAGTTGTAGTGGCCGGAGTAGTGACTGACAGGGAGTGGTCATGGGTGAACAGCCCGGCGTGGACAAGCATCGCCCACGCCACTCTACAGTGGATCCTGTATAATTCCCATATCAGTCTATACTTCAGTATAATTAATCATATTCATCGTATATTTACACAGATATTGAAGCAGATCATCATGAAGGCTCAATGGAGCCTACAACGACCTCTAATGGCAGAGAAGGCATTGGAGGGATAAACCCCAAATCAACAGAGTGCCGTTTAGTTAAACGGAAATAAATTTCACTTACACTAAAAGGTGAACTAAATTTTTTGAATTAGCACAGGTCGATACATGCTAAAATTAAACTTTACAATTTCAAAATTTCAGTCCTGATTAAGTATCTCAACCAAACAACAAAACACATCAGCCTTACATTATGGAAAACCATAAATTATGGTGGTAATGACAAATTGTTACTTTGTTTTATAAATTATTAGTGGCACACCAACCTTATGCATTTTGTTGGTCAGTCAATCTTACCACAATGAAGAATTACCCAGTACATGACAAGTGTGCAAGAAAATAAAATATATCAGAAATAATAAATAAAAGATCACACTTGCTCTAAACAATTGAGACTGACGAAGGAACTGTGAAATATATTATTACATTACTAAATTTTGTATTATACACAATTTATATAATTACATATGTAAATACCTTCTGATTATAGGTATATTAATACTGTATCTGTATATATATATATATATATATGTACGTATATATATACATATACATACATACCGTGTTCTCACGGCACTGGGACGCGCGTCTTTATAATTGGGTGTGCCCTATATCCCGACGAGTACTTCATCATTGGAATACACGTCTAAAACGTGAGGATTTTTTAAAAACATTATGGCACGCCTTATAAAATGCGAGTTTCTTTAATTCAAATATGGGTACGCCTTATAAGGTAAAGGTCACATTCAATAATCGGGGCCAAGACAACAGGAAAATTGTGAATAATAGAGTTATTTTCCCTCAAAATAAGATGGGATTGATAGTGTGGGAAGATAACTCTATGATGTGAATAGCAAGGTGAAAGCATTTCGG
>JAOQGN010278373.1:0-10156 GCA_027564295.1 Himantozoum antarcticum | reverse complement strand
TTTATTTTTTTTATAGTTTTAGATAGCCAAGAATATGGGCAATCATATATATTATTTTCAAATTATTTGAAAAACTTAAAAAAGAATTAATTTTTGACTATGAGTATCAAAAAGTCTCATAATAAAAAATCTTACCCAAATATGATTTTGCTTTTAAAATGCTATTAAAATAAATATAACAATTTATGCTTAGTCGTCTTGAACTGCGATGGCAAACTCACTGCCGAGATAGTAATTTTTAGTAGCCTAGATACGCGTGAGCAGACTTCCGTCGAGCAAGAGGTTGTTGCTCGACAACAAGTTACCCAGCCCCACCTAACGCCATTGTCCGAATTTTGAACTGAAAACTCCAAATTGCAGTGAGTCTGATTGCCCAGGCTACCTAAAGCCTTTAAACTAGTGGATTGAAGTTGACTGTGATACATTATGGTAAACCTCAATGAATAATATATAATAACACTAATAATAATAAAAGTATGATCATCTGACATTGTTTCTGGTACATGGCGTTGAATGAATGCATTGCATTGCCATTTGAGTTTGACTAATATTAGCAATTCCGTTCTTCTACAGTGGCAGGTTCTCTTTGCAAAAGATAGTTTTTATTATAAAGGTATTTGAAAGTTTTCCATACCCCCTATAATTATAGGATTTATTAAAATAAATGCGGTCTTCAAATTTTTAAGTTGATTCGATCAGGTATAAGTTGATCCCTGATTATTGATTATTAATTATTTTAATGGTTATACAATTGATAATTAAATATTTATATTGTTATCAATAAATTAAAGTCATATAATTTGAAATATAAGAAACTATTTAGGTAGACATTTACAGCACCGTCCAGTAGCCTGCGATCGAAAACCTCAGGCCGAAGCACTCATCCCCAAACACAAATCTCAGACTACTGGATGGCATAAGAAATCCCAACCACTATTTATACAGTGCAGAGCTGTGTATCGTATAAAAATTATCATTAATTTTATCCATATTTTTGCGTATTCGATATCACTATCAGTTTTGCAAAAAAATCACACTTTCATAGTTCATACTGCTGTCAAAAATACAAACTTTAATAAATGACTATGAATTAAGATGGCTATAAAATAACAGTATCTAAACGAAATATGTAGGTCTAATAAAACACGCTTATATCAATATAATCAATTGCCATATTGCACCTTGCCCAGCAAAGTTACTTAATCTGAAACCTGTGAAATTAGCCCAATTTGAAAATGGTGTAGCCTAAATACGGTAAATATGATATCGTCAATATTTGTTGATATTGTAGCCTATGGATAGCCTATCAAACTTCCCATACCACACAATTGCAAGTATGCATAAGAATGGTTAATCGAGGGGTTAATTTAAAGTTCTCTATTGATATATTTTAAATTTTAAAGTATTTTCTTTATGGTTACTACTGCGCTGTTGCTCCCTATTTAGCTGGCCTCTTAAGCTTGAAGCTTGTATGAGCGGCTTTTAGTACTTTTCCTATGAGAGTCTGTTTAGTTAAATGACATTATTTGTTGTGTACATTTGTGTTTTAATTTGCTAACAAATTAGTTTGTGTGAAAGTGATAAGGCCTAACTATAAGTTGCTATCTATAATTTGATTATCTGGTTGGCAAGTTCAAAGGCCAGATAACTTCCACCGTTGCTTTTGAAAGTGAACCTGGTGTTTTATGTGGTGGTCCTGTCATCTGATCACCTTTATGTTGCCTGTTGAGAGATAAAAATAACTACGTATTTTCAGCATGAGGGGTCACGATTCCCAAGGGTACCAGTTACCCATTGGTGTTTTTCCTGTTTAGGGTACAAGTAATTTCTGTGTGGAACCGAACTTGGAACATTTGTCATGGTCTATATAAATAATGCTTATAAAACATGAAATAGTGCATTGTACTCATTAAAAATTATAAACATTTCAAAATTTTTCTTGCTGTTCTGAACTGTTTTAAACCTTAGCGTGACATCTTGCTGTTAGATCAATATCAACCTTGGCAAATGTATCGCCAGGATAGCTTATTGTGATGTCCTATATATTCCCAATATTACACGGCCTGTGTTCCATGTGAACTTCCTACTGATACACGGAATCAAGGTTACCCGTGCAATCGAGGTTCCTGAATTTTAGATTCATGACAAACATTTTAGATTCTTGTCTATTTCGCAATCTATCATGAATTTTAGATTCATGATAGATTCAGGCCGGAATCGTTAGACTTTGGAATCATGACACCCCTACTTTAGTTCGAAATGCCTTGATATCGATAATTCTGCACCACAAAAATGTAATAGAGATTTATCTCAGCACTGACTAGGCCCAGTCTCACAGTTAATGGCAACACCTAGTCAATCCCTGTAATGGAAAGTGACAGCCCTATATCGAGAGGAGTTGAATCATGCCCAACCCCAGTTATTTACTTGTATTTGTCCCACAACTAAATCTTCAATCATTAGGCACAATAAGACTTTTTGTTCCATTTCTACGTGATCTCCAGAAGATAGACCTAGTCTAGTAATTGGGAGACCCCAGCGCAGATGTTAGTGTTAGGTTCAATAAATGAAAGACAAAACATCGAGAAACAAAGACCTCCAGGAAATTGGTGAAACTCTAACCCGGATCTTTGCAGATAACTTGCTATATTGCTGTAAGGGCTGCCATTATTACACCTCCACCACCTACTACTTGTTTGTGTTACCACCCTTGGACTGGCTGAGAGGCACTGCTGGCTGGAATGTTAGTCAATCAAATATGTCATAAATTATGATGAATTTTATTTTGTTAGAATTATAGGAACAATGCGGTGTTCTTCATATTGGCAGTACTGATTCTGATCACCACGTGTGTGCTTTATCAAAACTCAAAAATAGGAGTTCTCACTGAAAGCCGCCTAAGTGTAAGTATCTGTGCATATTCCATCACATCATGTAATCACACTATTACCTTCTGTAACAATGTGGACCTTATTTTCTGGCTCATGCGGATCTTATCTACCATCAATATAATTGGCGAATTATTGATAAAATATAACTAAATGCGATGAGACCTGTATGCACAGTTTTGCAGATTTCCTCGGCTCGTCGAAAGTTCTAAAGCTCCGACCCAAGTGGACAGCCATGTTATGTATTACTAAATAATAATCCTTTTTTATAGTAGCTTGAAAATTTAACGTATAATCGTTAATTACATGTAAATATATCGGATGACTCTATGTAGCCTCATTTAGATTTTGCCATCTTCTGAAGATGTTATAAATACTTAGGTTCAGTCTTGGTAGCATTTTCGAGTATTATTGTTGCTGGGGATTATGATTATGACTGTGGCGACTCAAATGTTGACTTACAAATTGTGTTAAATAATAAATTCATTCAATTTGGTAGAACATTAGCGCTTGTCCATATAATGTCGTTACTTGTGCATCTTCTGATTTGTAATTCCAAGATATATCGAAAATAGAGGTAACAAAAACCTAGCCAAAGAGTTAAATTTATTCAAAAACAATGTAAGTTTTTTCCGGCAGTGAAAAAACAGTTTTTTTAAGCCGACACTACCGCAATTCGGTAATAATAACTTATTCCGCAATAGTAACTTATGTCGTTTTGTCGCTCTAACGGAACTGCACTCATGCTTTGTAAGCTCCGTGGGCGTGACGACTGTTCTCGTCATTCCTTCTACTAGTGAGTCTCAAACAAAATGTTATTTTTCATTCAGGTCAAATATTTGTAATAGGTTTGTCGTCTATTATCTTGAAACTAGCTAACACTGACTAAGCACACGCTTTCCTCTCTTTCATTCACTCTCAACTATCTGTGGTACTGGGATTTAGGTGTGGTAGAAAGAGCCCGTGCTTCAAACATAGCACTGCATAACCTAGCACACGGTCACAGTGTATCAGTTATAGACAGCTGCTAGACATATAATTGCTGAAATTTGGAGTTCCGTTTTGGTGAGCATACAGAGACAACAGGCTGCAAATTTCTACTGCTTGCTCTGCCATCTTTTGACAACTCGGTATTGCTCTGTATTGGCAATATTGCGCAGTATTAATTATTGCGCCGACTCTCCATTAACTTTACTGCCCCAAGTATGCCTGACATAACTAGAGCATAGAGACCAGCAGAAACTTCGGTGCAGACGACTGACTTGAAATTCCTAGCTACTAGTCCACTAGTAGACCTAATATTCCCATAGACCTATTCCCTAGACCTAATATTCTCATAGACCTACTGAAGAGAGTCTGATATTGGCCATATTGACATACTATATTATAACTATGGCCGACATTATTATAATAACTTGTAGTTGACGCATATGCGACAGTGTTACAATGCCACACACATATGATAGAATTCACAATCATTGTATCTTGGGATTTTTCTCTTTTGGGTTGGTAACCCTGATACAGATTGTATGGATAAAACACTTCACAACTCCACATGTAGTCTCATGCTACGCTCAAATCATCAGCTTTCATGGACCTGTTTAATAACCAAATTTTGTGCTTGTATCTTTTTATCTGGTAAATTATGCATCTAGGTACTGGACTACTCGTCCACTTGTCAGCCTCTGTTCGTGCTCTGCTTCAGTCGCTCACATATCACATGCCTGCAATCACTTGTCACATTGTGAAAAAAACAAACGTAGACTGAGAAGTTGTGAGGAAGCTTACCTGCTCAGATCTGTATATGAGGACAACCAATAGGAAGCTGAGACACATGACCACACACAGCCCATTAATGGCAAGCAGGATGTAGTCGTGAGTGGGCATGCTCAGAAAGTACTCCAGATTGAGCATTCCCGTCAGAGCCGCAGTACTTCCTGGTGCCTCCGTTGTCGGCTTCTATAACAGATACCCATACACTGGGAATAAATCTAGGAGCAGTGTTGGTCAAGCGGTTAAAATCATTCTACAGGTCCTGGGTTTGCTTCCTGCTGCGGTCAAAATTTCTATGCAATGAATTATTGATCAATAATCTTAACCCTACAGTTGCTCTGTGTTCTGGTCTGCAGCTAAAATACCGGAGGTCAGGCGAGATTCCATCGACAAGCTCAATTATAATTTGCTTACCACCTAAGGCAATACCAAACGAATTGATACCGAAATAGCATCATTAGTTACCTACATTTCGTCAATGCTATTGTTATTATTATTTATTAATATTGTCATGAATACGCGGCCGGCTCCTTTATGCTTTTCATGCAGATGCGTTCATATTATTCTTTGTCATTCCACTGTAAACTCTCCAGGGAGACAGTTGTGCTTTCTCTAATAAAGAGTGTGATAACCTAATCTCAAGCGGCAGGCTATTATCCCTTTATAACTGTGATTCATAGCTGTTGTTTGTTCTCCTTTACAGCTTCTGCTCTACAGTGTTTTGGCCGATGGCTAAATGCCGATGGCATTTCGGCACTCAGGGCCATCGGCAGTAGTATAAGGTGGGGCCAAAGCGACCTAGATAAAGCACTCGCTGACCCCAGTGCAAATTTGATATTTGACCGAGGACCACGCGATGGGGACGGGTGGGTGGTGAGACAGCCCGTTGTTCCATGTTGATGTTACATGTCTCGTGGATGAGAGTTCATTTCCACTTTCCAGTGATCACTAGAAAGTCTGGGACATGCGAAACATCAAAACTGCCGTTCACGTTAGTGGCAATGTTGCCATGGTAGCGATAAACTAATCAAAATTTGATGTGGGAATGTACTACAAGTTTGAAGTGAATTTTCACAAATTAGACGTTAACGTTGCTGCAGAGTGGGGATGAGGAAAGAGAAATCAGGTGTGCGTTGGTGCGTCTGAGAACTTCAATTAGTTGTGCATCACCATGTTTATATGTTACCATGGTCACACAATTACTAGATAACTAACCTTGACAGTACAGCGGTTAGTGAGTAAGGCTGTAGCATTAACATCAGGGGAGGATAACTCTTTGCCTGTAATGTCGCCACATTCTGCACATTGCAGACATTGGCATACATAGGACCCAATGACAAAACCTGCATTTCCAATGTGTGTGCACTGTAACAGTAAATATATCTCAGACTATAAAACAGGCTATATAATATAAATATATGTACATGTACATTGTATATAATATATATACCTTACATAATAAATATTTCGGTATTTCTAATTACATAACACAACATGCAAGGTACTGCACTGTGATGGGCGTTTCATAATAATCATGCATAATAAATCAACTTCATTCAACACCCTCGAAAATATGTGATATCTTCAGAATTTAATTGCATCGACCATCCAAGTCGAGCCCTATGCCTATTACAATTTACAATAGATATCGATATTAGAGAGTTTTAGCACGGCATATTCAGCTCGACGGCGTCGTATAAACGCCGCCGATTGTCACGTGATACACACAAAAGTGTGACATAGGACGGCGTTGTCAGGAAGACGGCGTCAGTTTCGACGGCTAGGAGGCCTCCATGGCGTCGATGAAAACGCCGTCGGAAATCCAGTTTTTTAAGTGTTTCCAGAGCTTATAAATTTTCCTAATATTTTTCTTTGCCCTATAAACAACTTAACTCGGTTGGTAGACATTTAGTATCACATTTTACGCTAGAAATAGCCTGTAAATAAATATTTAAACCAAAGCATAAAAAATACAAATCTAGTTTCATAGTACAAAAATGTTGACCAATCAAAGTGTAGAATCCTGAAATAACTGCGCGAGTTTGACTATTTGTGACTGATATCCGGGAACTAACCAATGGGAACAATAAAATAAGAGTCAAGATAGCATAACTCCTAAATACAACGCCGTGCTAAAACCAATTTGCATAGTGAACCCGGTTCATGAGAATGCCGTCCACCGTGTCGACGCCGTCGAGCTGATAACTCCGTGCTAAAACTTCTCTATTAATATGCTACATTCATGTCTTGCACAGTTGTGGGCTGCTATAAGGCACCCATTACATTTTCTATATCATTTTTCAACGGTGCAGTGGAGAACGTCATTACAAATGGCGTCAGTTTTATGTTCCAATGGTGCGCACTTCAAAACCGATCACAAACCAGAAAAGAGGTTCTCGAGTTTACATGTCAGAACAAGAGCCCATTCTTCTAGTCGGAACATCGGCAGTGTTGTAGGCATACAAGGCCGTACCGGCCTCAAAATGCAACTAAAAAACTAAATAATGAAGTAATGGTGATGGGCTATTTTTGACCTATCAAGGGGCAAGTAAACCCATATTTATCAATAAGCCTGAGGTTTATGGCTTCCATAACTGGTGATTTAGCAGAGAAATGTTCATCAGCAAATAGCTTGATTGCATATTTGAATCATCATGCATAGTTAGGTTTAAATATTTTGTTACAAGTTGGCAAAAACAAACCATTTTGCCTATTTTTTTCAACATAGCGCTAGTTAGTCAGGTGACCCCTATATCAGAAGGCATACCATTTCTAGATTATATTTATCTTGGTTAGCTGCTGTAGGAACTCAAATGTTTTAAGCAGCCATGGCTACAGCTGCGAGCTGCATGACAACGTCAAGTTTCATCATGATCCATCATTGACACTTTCTCATCCTAGATCTCACCATTGATACTTTCAAGTTATAATAGCAGAAAAAGTAAATTTTGCCATTATATTGATAGAGAACCAGAAACTCGGCCTAGTTCTGAAAATGCCCACATTAGAATTCAAAATGATGAAAATTTGACACATAAAATATTCATAACCTTTGATAGGATTTAGCTAGAGAGTTGTAGCCTACATCTATCAAGGGACTAGTACTAGTGAGTACTAGTGAAAGTACTAGTGAGTACTAGTGAAAGTACTAGTGAGTACTAGTGAAAGTACTAGTGAGTACTAGTGAAAGTACTTTCAGATAAAAAGTCGTTCCGCTGTAAATTACATAGGCCTACAATACTGTACCCAGTTTCTGCGTGAAATTCAAATCAAGCAGAATAACACACCGTCAGGTGACCAGAATTCCTATGATAAAAATATTGAACATTTTACTAAACTGACACTTCGTCAACTTGTCAAAATTATTGCAATCTGTGGCATGACAATCCGTGGCATGGCCAAGATTTTAAAATAGGTCTACCTCAAGAACTAGAAGTTAATCAGAAATATTTTGAGAAAAAGACGCTTTTAAGACGTTCTACATCAACTTTATATAGGACATGGATTGCAAATGCTAATTTTGAGGAAGAGCAAACATTAGCTAATAAAACTATCAGCCTCTCATTATTAGCATATGCAATCAGGTGCCATGTCAAAAGAATGGCTGATTGATTGCTTTAACTACATATTCACCTGCCATTGAATCCCCAGTTAAACTAAACTATTACATAATGTAGACTCAACCCAGTAAACGGAGGACAAGTCAAGTCTGGCATTGGCAATGAACAGTTCAATGCAAAGTTACAACTAACCAATGTAAACCGTTAAGTTTCCACGAGTTTATGCCATTTTGGCTGTACAATTTTAGTACGCTAGTTAGCATGCCAACTCCACATACACAGAGTGCTTTGTTGTGAGAAAAGGCTGTAAATTTACTAGCCATTTTCTGAACACATGCTACACATGCTAAAGTCAACAATATTGTTTCTAAAGCCGATAATATTCCACATTTGCTTCTAAGCTTTGGCAATAACTCTGGTCGATCAGAATATCGATAGTCAGTTTGCAGATTACTACATATATTTGCCTGACTATCATCGACAAATCTTTGGAGCTTGGGCTAATCAAGGAGTTTGAAAGGGGTGGAGCTTGAACTTCAGTGATGCCGTGACCCTCCAAACTCCTTGGGCTAATATAAATTGTAAACACAATGTTGTATTCTATCTGTATTACTAGCTGACTAGCCCTTCTGCGACTAGATGAGAAAGCCTTTTCTGTCACAAGTGTCAATCAATACTTATTTACTTATTATAAGAATGTGTTTGATCTCAGACATAATAAACTGCAGCTAAACCATTATGCGCAATAAATATGTCAATCAACTTGATCTACGGGAGAAGTTCACTTTGCTATAACCTAGGAATGTCATGTGTGTGCTATAAAAATGAAACTATTAATCAACTTGATAGCCGGGTTTGCCAGGTACTAGCATGTTTTTTTCATCTATTATACATTGAAAAAGGTGTGTTTGCAATTTGCGTTACCACGAAACGAGAGCTGGCTTAAATGATAATTACACAGATTGGTAACATCTTCTACAGTTGGGTCAGTTGTTGGTGCATGTAGCTGGTACATACATTAGACTATACAGAAACATTTTCCAAAAGTTTGCCATTCAGTTTGCATTGGTGGTTTTTGACTGACATAAGATTTGAAATCGAATAGTGGTGGATGCAGATGACTAGACTTCAAGGGAATTAGCGAGAGACATTGCAGCCCAAATTTAGTACGACATTCCATTCTACTAACAGTTTTCCTGATCCTTTCTGGCTGTTATAATGTTCGACTGGAGTCAGTGGAAAGGAATGTGAGTCCTTTTTATCCTGGTATCAGGTGATTAGCTTGGGACATCAGATTGAAAGTATGACCACGTACATGACTGCAGCTAATTGATTATATTCATATCTAATATCTATTGATGAATGTCACACTAATGACACATTGTATGCAGTTGGTTGAGTATATGATTACTCTGCCAGGTAGGAAGATGGGTCATCTCATCCTCTCAGCCTACTCATCTCATCCTCTCAGCCTACCCAATTATGTACAGTATCTCTCTGTTGCAGGCCTTAGTCATCGACAGCCAACAGATACTACACACTGACTTGGTGGAATCATTTATATATTTTTATAACACGCTGGCTAACACGATGACTACCCTATTATGTCAGTATGTCAGATGACCCACTCAGAGACACTCCACTAGAACAAGTGGATGGTGGCCAGTTTGAAAATTACAGTAGGAAATAGTCTGTTTTTAGAATGTAGTATGGGGTTGGATAGACACACATAGTTGCCCCCCCCCCCCATCTAAAGCCTTAAGTTCTCACTCTTTTTCGAACTGTATTTTGGCAATAGCCATGGATTCGAGATTCGGTCATGTATGTATAGTATACATGCATCCAGAGGCGTAATATCCTATCTCGCACAGTCGCATTGCGAGAGTCAAATTTGGCGAGGGTTGGCGTGGAAGGTGTAAAATGCGAGGGTTGTGC
>JAOQGN010278372.1:0-16733 GCA_027564295.1 Himantozoum antarcticum | reverse complement strand
TGAAACATTGATTGACCATTATATGGTGGCAAATTTATTCTAGTAAGAACACAGTAATGGCAATAATGCACCACATAATTATAGTCTCCAATGTGAACTATCCCTTTAACAATAATTTCATAAGACGTCGCACGGATCCAAATAGGCCACATACTATAACCGGTGCCATTTACGTCATGACCACGATACTCATTCATAATGAGCGTCAGGAAACTTCATTCAGTTCTATAAACCTATAGACTTTATATAATGATATCAAGATTCATCATGACCCCCAAAACAGTAAATAATGTAAGCTCATAAATAATGAGATATAATATATAGTAATAATAATCGATAAATGATGAGGATCACACAGGGTAATGCGGTAGGCTTCATTGCCAGTGCAAGTGCTTTAGCATTGCATTAGATACTTGGACATCAGGCACTGCACATTATTATGTACATGTTTATGTGTCAGATATAAGCAAGTTTATTGTTTTATATGAAATAAATATTATATTAAACATTTTGTTAAATTATGAATTTTGTTTATTATTTTTAACAATAACATAATTATTGCATTTTTCATGAATATTCATACTTTTAACTTTTTAATTTTACATTTTAAATCTCTGGTCATCTGTTCTTAGTTTTATTATGTATTTTACAATAGCGTTATAACTATTTCTCGCTCCGACCGCCTGTCGGGGTCTATCATTCTATCATTTCTAGTTATTTATATTGTGTTGACTATTCAAACTCCTTACTCAATCTTTAGCTGCCAAATCATCAGGTGACATAAACGGGTCAGTAAAATCAAGCTCAGAACAAAAACGTCTGGCTTTCCACCTTTTCCTGAAAATACTATTATAAATATCAGGCATGATCTTAAATGATACAATTTTTATTTATTGGTGTACATGTATTTACTGGCTGCTAAATTATAAATTTATAGCATCTCCTCTGAAAATCATATTTATGTTGTCTATGAGGAGAATAAACAATAACAACATCAACAACAATTTTGAATTGTCTTGTTTTTATGTACATTACCAAGTCATCAACAAATAAATGTTGAATGCTGATATTAATACAGGGCTACCATTTTTTATTCTTCTCACATATACATGTACACGTACACGTACACGTACACGTATACGTATACGTATACATATACATACTGTAATAGGAAAGGTTACAACCTGAGAGTTGCCTGCTCCATCACCTGCATAACAATGAGAAGATAACTGCAAACAGTTGAGGCAGCCACCAATGAACTTACATTTTTACCAGTAACCAACTTATATTTTGGTTGCTCTCTTTTGGCTAATGTTATCCCTTCAACAAATCAACCAATATTCTATTTAAAAGTGGCTAATTCCTATGATATTACAGTTTCAGTAATTGCCTACTACCTGTGCAAAGCGTACATGTATACAGAAGATAGTTTATGTAAAATATTACCGCAAAGCTGTCCTTATCTAGGAGAGTATCCTCGGGAAGCTCATGTAGAACCTTACTAGCTATCTCTTTCGGGGTCAAGCTATCGATGACTGCACACTGCACAGAGGTCTTGGTGTCAGGAGTTGTGCTGTAATACACCGTCTTACTGCTTGTAATATCTAGCTGGTCACACAATGCTGTATGTTTGGTACAGTCCACACTGCCAACACTGACTAGGCCCTCCTGCAACACATGTGAGTAGCACATTCTATGGTTAAGGTATGGTTTGATTAAAAGACAAACGGCTACATACACTGCACCCATCATTTGCTGACAAACACGACAAACGGCACCCATCATTTGCTGTTAGAAAGCAAGTAATATACATGCAATATACATTACATGTGCTACATGAGTGCACATGTCCTCGTCCTCTACATGTGCTACATGAGTGCACATGTCCTCATCCTCTACATGTGCATGTATGTAGCCTACAACTCTACGTATAAATGGATATATATAATGCATTGATGGTGCTAATGCTATATCATTGAGTGATAAACTCAATGATTAAAACCAACTAACTAAAACCATCTAAAATAAGATTATTAGCGCCATATGGAATAACAGTGCCGACCGACACAAATTATAAAAGTTATACTTAACGTGTTCACAATCTTCCCAACAACATACAATGTATGTGGAATAATATAATGTTGTCAATACGTGTGGAAGCAATGATGTTGCACAGCACAGCTTCACAAAAATATACGTTTTATAGACATGCGACAATACTTGATTGTATTTCGTGCATTTCCAAAAGATGACAAATAATAACTGGTTATTAACTTTAATTAGTGGCAAGGTGCAACATTTCTGAATTCAATTCATCCCAAAAAAATTTTAACTATTGGCTGAAAATAAATAACACGAGAGAATTCTGCTTAATATGAATAAGACTAAAATACATGTAGCTTTACGAACAATGGTTAGCGTAACCTGCCTACAGAACACATATGAGTACTACGCACAGCTGCTGCCTGTTGTTGAATAGCTTTTCAATCATATTTCATAGTTTAGTAGCTGTCACTTCAAACCTCTCAAGCCTTTGCATTGTATGCTGCACGGTAATATTCAGTGTAGTTCAATTCGAACACACATGAAATGTAATTCAATATTTAATAACAATGTCAACCAGTTTTAGACTGGAGAGTGCCAGAACGGAGGTACAGACAATAGAGGCCAGAACGGAGGTACAGACAATAGAGGCATGATCGTATCAAACCATTTTCTAAGAATAATAATTATAGTAATTCCATTTAATATTTCATAGTAGGCCTACCATATTGTTATCATATTGTATTTTTTGTCTCACTATGCTATTAGTGGTAGAAATATAGAATATGCCGATTTTAGAGAATAATATTTAATCATATTTGCTAATAAAAATTATAATGACAACAGTTAGACATACCAGTATGGCTGCCACTTTCAGACGTGCTGTTTTGTCTAGACAGTCTCCGCCCTGATCTGTACAATAACTTATCAGCCAAGGTTTGTCCGTAGATGAGGTAATTGTCTTAAAGTTAGTAGAGGTCAGTATATGTGACTTCACTTTGAGCTCTTTCAATGCAGCGCTTACCAAGGACGCCACAGTCCTACTGCCCTGGAACTTCTCAGCCTTGAGAAATGATGAAAGTGAATCGCTAGCCAATAAGATATAAATCAAAATCCTCTATGGATAAGCAAGTATAAATGTTGAGAGAAGGGTGTTTGGCTCGCATAAATTCTGTTGTCAATACATGTCCAATGTTTTTGTATTTCCCACAGCAGTAGAACCCAGCATACTATAAATTATTATATGCTTTTGTAAGATTTACAGGTGGATGCATTCACAGAATTTGGTAGAAAAGTGAAATCGAGATTGATAATGTATGTGTATTTATGTATACAGCTGTATTTATGGTACCAGGTCTACATCTATGTTCAGACTGCCTATGTTTCAATGATGTACTCCCCAACGCCCGACCACAAATCAGATGAGCACAGGGCTATTCAACTAATATACCAGGTAAAACATAATGTCGGAACATAAACTTAATTTTGTAATTGGAACATGGGAAGTTGACCTCGTCTTTATTCACCGGTCTTACCCGTGGATAGAAGGCTAGAGATGGATAACTCCTGATGCCTTGCTGCCTGCACAGCATCCAGTCATCCTCACAGTTAACAGCACCAATCCTAACCACTCCTTCTAACTCTATTGCCAACTCCCTCCACTATAACAGGCGATTAATTTAATTACAGCAAGACAAATTGTAATATAGGTTGATTAAAAAGAGGTTTGAAATTGAAATTTGAAATTGTGCTTTATTTCAAACAGTACACACAGGTGATAATTTGTTTTCAGTAATTGAACCAGTGACTGAACAGATGCCATTATGCCTCCTCATTTGATTTCTGAAATACAGCTGGGGCATGCTAAGTCATTGAACCTGTGACCCTTGAAGATAGCTACAAAAGCCAGAGCTGCAAGCCAATCTATTTAACCACTCAGCCATCAAGATATACAAAGCATATGTAATTTATCTATCATTACCAGTTACCACAATGCATATATGATGTGTGAGATTTCAAAGTATATATTATTATCATATACATGTTATATACTAGTACTTGATTATCACACAAAACAATAGCATTGTACAGTTTTGTTGGTAGTATTGGAACTATGGTTGTACATAAAAATATGTTTACAATAATCAAAAATGACTAGTATTGTATGAGAACAAAACAACAAAAATTAATTACTTCTGACATGATACATTCTATTTTTTGGTGGACCCCAGCAGTAGCAATTCCACATATTATATAAATGCCAACACTGCACTGTACCACACTAAAATGGAGTTTGGGACTGAGCCCACCAGCTAGCCCGGCTTCGGCAAAAAACGAGGGGTATAAAAGTAAGACGGACGAGGGCAAGATAAAAAGGCAAGTCGGAGACGAGCCAACTCAACCATGTTGTGTTTAGGCCGTTTTGATCTCCGTCGCACATGAGCTTGGCCAATCAGAATGGAGATTATTTACTTCCCTTTAAAAATGCTACTATACTGGATAGCTATCAGTGGTGGGCCTGCGCGATGAGTATTTCCGTGCAGTTTCGCTTTATGAAAATGATTTATAAGTTTATAATATTTGAAATTAGCTTCAAATATTTTTGTCTTTAATTTTTATCGATTAATCACGGTATTTCATTCTGATTGCATATAGTGCCGGTATCTACAACCTTTGAGAGTGCATTTGAACAACGATAAAAATTAATTCAAACCAATGTAAAATCTAAAAACTATTGTCTTGCATGGCTGGTGTAAAGGGCAAGACGAAGCAACATCTGTCTCCATCTTCCATCAAAAATGACTCACACTAAGCCAAGACCAGCCGAGAGACGAGCTGGTCTAAACTCAACTTAAAACCATGGTTATTCGTAGCACACGGTTTTATCACATTTTGTTACATAATAATTTCACGAGCCATCCCAGTTGTTACTAGCTAGTCTCACTGAAAAAAAATTAAGATGCATACTTTCTCACAATACAATCTACATGTAAGTTCATTCATCATTCGTATGTCCACGATCTGTAACTATGATCTCAACTGTGTTATATTATTCTATTAGAATACTCCTCAACATTAGGCCGGGATATACAACTATAATTACAGCTTGATTGCGCTTAAACCTCCAACATATTGTTTACAGTAATATTATGATATTAATTGTAATTGTAACTAACCAAATATTTTAAATACGCAAGTTTATAGCGCAAAATTACACTAGTTAAAATCTTTTTCCAAGGAGCAAAACAAAAGAAAGCAAGTTTCGGCTGTCAGACGAGACAGTTACAAATAACCCAATCAGTAATAAGTCTTACCGCCGGTGCCAACTCATGGCAGTGGCCACAGTGTGCAGAGTAGAAATTGATAAACCAAATATCTTCAGTGTTTGCCACAGATTGCTCTAAAAATAATACAAGGCAAAAAAGATAATATAAGATAATAAAGGAGAATATAAAAGTCTCTGTACAACAATAAAGACCAGAGTTAGCAAATTACATAAACTGTGACTATCGTATATGGCTGATATTTACAGTTCGTATAATATTATATGGTGCAAATTTTATTTACGCTATGAAAAATTAGTAGCTGAAATTCACACTAATTCTTTTGTTCAGATGAGGAGCTGAAAAAAATAATCTTGAATGTGTGCAGTAACCGGAGTAAAGAGTAAAGCAAACACATGTTTCTTAGACCTACCAAAATCATTTCTGCTGAGAGTGATTATTTCTTGGTCATCATCATAAATGCCTACAAAATATATCACAAGAATAATAGCTATATACCACATTGAAGTACCAGTGTAGTAACCAGTGTAGCAACCAGTGTAGTAACCAGTGTAGTAACCAGTGTGGTAACCAGTGTAGTAACCAGTGTAGGCTACCCAACTTGAGCTAGCAATCTTACAGCTACTTTAAAACAAAAGTCTAAATGATGACTAACTAAATCCCTCAAAAATTTAACATAATGTAAAAGACTCAGATGCCGTACGCATATTAATGAATTTTGTTACATTAAATTGGAATTAAGTTAAACTTGATATTAATTGCTTTTCACGCTATACACACTTTTCTCACCTCGGAGTTGGAAAAGGGTGAATACCACAGCAAATGTCGCGTAATAGTAAAAGCCCGCCCTTTCAACCTCCACTCCTGACTACCCCCACACTCCACTTCAACCACCAACCTCCCCGCCCTAACGCTGCATTGTACCAAGAACAATTACCACTCGTGCACCCTAATATACGATATAAATAAATTAATACAATAAACAATCAAGCTTTACCAGTGATAGAGTGACGGCTGGACATAATTGTATATGCTGAAATAACTATTCGTATCCATGTCAAGAAACTCACCAAAGTTCTGATGATAGAATTTCCAGCTTTCATATTTGTTGCCACCTTTGAAGTCGTCTTTCAGTCCCTCCTCTCCGTGCTCATCATATTTCTTTCGTAGCTCCTCGTCCTTCAACACTTCATAGGCTCTCGTTAACTGCAGGAAATTTTCATGAGCGCCAGCATCTTCCTGTCGATAGGTAATTAAAACTTGCAAAAACGTTTCGATAAAAATGTAATCCAGAGATACTCTCACAGATCGCCTAAAACACTACCCATCAGTTACAGATATATTAAAGCTTCATAATATTTAACTTCCAATAATAATAATGATATTGATAATAATAATATTAATATTAAACCAGTAACCATAACAATAACCATAATAATAATAATAGAAAAGGGTAAGAAATACCAGGACCTAGCTAGACAGATTAGAAGAATCTAGAATGCGAGAATTTAGAATGTGAGGACAAAGTTAACCCAGTCAGTGGGTGGTGTTGGTGTCCTATGAACAATTACTGAGAGACTCGCCATGTAGCTGACCATGTTGGGAATCAATTGGGTATTTGAGACAGCCCAAAAGGTATGTTACACATATACACATACGGCATATTGGGGAAACTACCAGAGGTGACACAGGAAAAGATCGGACAGTCATGTTAAGACCATGAACATTGAAATTAAATGCATTCATAACTTTGCATTTAGAGACAAGACTCAGTCTTGACCATAAACTATATATCAACTTCATACTGAGAACAGCACCAAATAATAATAACAATAATGAATGATAATCAATAAACATGACTACATTATTTAGCTGGCATAATTATGCATACAAAATTAAGTTTTAAAATGTCAACCAGATGATAGCTGCTTAGCTAATCATTAGGCCTGCTTTTAATACCTCGACAGGCAAAGAGGAAAAAACTCTGGAAATTTCCTTTTCAGTTCAATTGGCCCACTAAAGACCAAGTTCCGATTTCCAGTTTTGGGCGCAAAAACACCAGATCTTAAGTCGAAGTCAAGGTGACTGAACTGCAAAGAAATTATACTAAACCTTTTATAGCATAGGCAAGTTTCGTCACGTAGCTAGCTGACACAATATTGCTGTAGTACCCATAACAAAGCTAATACATGCAATGGCAAGTTGACTGTCATCAAGCTAAAAGGTCATAGCACTAGGCCTACAACTGATGTTATATTCTATAAGGTACCGATATCAGCCAATTAAAGTGGCTCAGTTGCAGGTGAGCAAGTACAGTATTGATCAAAAAGCTGAAAAACCTTCATTCCACATATCCATGATACGTATAGAATATGGACTGCTTGCAATAGTATTATTCACACACAATCGCTTACCAGATTTTTATCGGGATGCATCTTTAGAGCTAGTTTTTTGAATGCACGTCTAATCTCTCTGTTATCCGCATCTTTCTCAATATCTAGCAGCTTGTAGAAATCTGTTTGAGATGCAATCCGGAGCACTTGAAAGGCAACTAGCAGCGCCAGAGCAACATATAGCTGTTTAACCATCTTGGAAAACCCTGCAACGTAAACATGTCACCATACATGGTGCAAGAATATATTTCTAGGCCTACTGATAGAAACAGCTACATAGCCTAGTCAGTTCTGCATCAAAATTTGTTAAACCGTTAATATTGCTATGGGTTTGGTTTGGAATTTAGATTGGATTGACAAAAACATCTTTTCCCGTACAAGTAGGTGTCATTGCAAACTGGACGAAGTCTTTGGGCCTACACATTATTTGTTGTTACGCCCACCTTGAAGAGGAGGCCAAGATTGAGCATGAACTTTTTTGTTAAGCTGTAACTGTTTTAAGTGGGTAATCCATCTAAGTTTAGCTGCCTTTTATTTAAGCCAACCCAAAAGGTCAGAGAAGCTATTTGCCGTATTAATAATGTTCTGCAGGTCATGTACTGTTTAGTGAGTGTAGTTTAATTGAGCACTTCTGTTGGGTGCAGTGCAGCAATGTAGTTTTTCGGATTAGCATAGTTCTAAACCTAAGATTGTGGCCGAGTATAAGAATCATCGATCTGAGTTACGACTGAGCCAAGAATGGTATGTCACAAATTTCGGGTGGGTTTTGTAGGGTTGAACTGTAAAAGTACAAATTACCTTACTTTACTCACCTTTCTCTCCAGGATATGAATCTTCCAAGGAAACCTCACTGGCCAACATGGCCCAGAGCATGACGCCCAATAACAATTGCCAATGATGTTCACCCAATCAGCGATCATTGACAAATGACGATTGTCAATGATGGTCACCCAATCAGCGACCAGCAGTTATGGTAACCAAAGGGACACAATTTGCGTGAAAATCATAGCTCTGCTCGAGTTAAAATAAAGAAAGCGAAGCTTTTCGCAGAAGTTGAGTACCCTTTGGTTACCATAGCTCCTGGTCGCTGATTGGGTGACCATCATTGACAATCGTCATTTGGCGCCACACTTTGGGCCATGTTGGCACAGCCACAGTGAGGTCTCATTAAAGATTCATATCATGGCGAGAAAGGTAAGCAAAGAAAAGGTAATTAGTAATTTTGCAGTTCAATCCTAACAAACCCACCAAAAATTTGTGACATGCCATCCGTGACTGAACACTTTTTAATAACCAAGGTTCTCAAGAGATTGTAGGTGGAGAAAATGTCTTCTCCACAAAAAGTGCGTTTGCACCCCCAAACTACAATCTAGTCTCAGCTGAACTGGAGAGTAGACAAGTAGTGTGGCGTGCAGTAGCCTGAGATACAAACCGCAAAACCTCCAACCATCAATATCAGACTACTGAATATCATTTAACATTTCAACCAACTAAAAAATGCTTAGCCAGAAGGTCTGAGCACCAGAAGACTGTTAATCACATGACAAAGTTGAGACTGACAATCACATCACATAGTCATTTGGGAGTCATTCAAAGAAATCAGGATAGACATGTAGAACGGCGTTCAGTAGCCTGTGATCCAAGACTTCAACCCCAAACACCCAACTGTTAAGGCTACTTTCAGGCTACTGGACGTGATAAATTTAACATCCCATTCCCAACCAAAATCAGAAACTTATTAACAATATTATACGAGTATAATAGCAATCCCAGCAATGTTATCTGTTCCATCAATTTTAATTTAATATTTGTTCTCTGCCTTACCTGACAACAAACCGGCGACAATACTTTGCGGTAATAGACTTCTATGTGGTTAGTTATTTATGATTCTTACGACCTAAATAAATGTAAAATAAAACATAAAAATGATGAAGCAGCCTTTCTGGTGCTTTGACAATTTGCTACCCCTCCTTCTGCTTGGACCAAGAATTGTTGCATGGACGCATACTTTCTGTATTGGATATGCATGCAGTTCTGTAATGGTGCATGTTTTGTCTTGGGCTATGATATAATTGAAAGCGCGGGGGAAACTAAACGTACACGTGTCACGCTTCTGAATATCCTGAACACATTAACCAAACAGTTGAACTTGGTGGGAACACAACTACTAAAACTTTCAGAACATGGTCCTAATTGTTTATTGGAATTGCCCCCTCCTGGGTAACAATTTAAAAGGATTAGATAACTCCTAATCAACCCGTTTGATTGGAGCTAAAATTTTCAGTCCACTCTTTGCTGTTGTATTGGTGACCGTCATTCTGTCAATACGCAATACAACAAACAGGAGGCTGATTAAGCTACAATTAGCTACCTGTGCTAGGCTGAAGCCTTATAATATTGAGTAGATTAAAAGCAAAGAGTTGTATTGTACACGGGAGTGCCAGGATGGAGGGCTAACATTCTCCAGTTAGTGTTAAAGTGCTATTAGAGTTCTTACAGCACACAACTAATAACAGTAATAAAATATCTATGGCATTTGTATTTACTCTTTCCAAATATTCAGATATATAATAGATTGTATGTTACTGTTTAGGTAGGTTTCTACATGTAGAATGAGATTAGTAGCCTGCGATCCAAACCCCAAACCACCAATCTCAGATTCTCAAACGACTGAACGCCATAAAACATTCCAACCAATGTCTACATTGTGTGCAGGATATCAACGTTGATACAAAGTTGAAAGTTACATTCAGTTACATTCAATCAAGCATCTTTGTTTATGAGTGTTTTTTATTTGATTCAGAATCTATGAAATCTATGCACGTGTACATAAAATATAAATATACATGAATATACAAGTATATTACTGTAAAACTTGCTAGCAGGATAACTAAATGGTAATACAGTAATAAGCTAGTCAAGCACGTGGACGAGGCGAAATTGTCTGCCTCCTTTTCTTTGCCAACTTCGTTGGGTTGAAGTTGGGTAAAGAAAACGAGGGCAGACAACTTGGCCTCGTCCACGTGCTTGGACTAAGTAATAGGCCAATGTTGGAGTAATCTCCAGCATGCACAATGCCTCGGCCTAATTTCAGTAGAACGTGTTACATGTGTTAGTGTTCTAACATATTCATTGTAAATGTTGATTATAAACTGTAGTTGACAGAGCGTTTTCAACTTGAAAATGGTATTTCCGATTCGGCCATATACTGAACTGAACATTCGCGGACTTGCACAACCCTTGTGAAAATGGAGAACCATTTGACATCAGTGTTATCTCTCTAATTTCTCCTTTTCTCGTGACGTAAGACTGGACCCCTAAGTCATATGTTATTGCAGAAATGTATACATGTATAAGAAAGATATAATATGGTTGTTCCGCAATAAATGGCACAGCCGTCCAGCAAAACCATCCTACATGTACCTTTAGTCAGCAAATTATATACAGCATAAGGACTAACAAGTACACTTTAGGGTGAGAGAAATGGCAACCCAGCAATTAGCTTCTCGCAAGCATGCAGCAGGTCAGACTGTGAGTCTAGCTTACTCACTGGTCAGACTGGGGAATCAAGACTGGATGTCTACTAATACAATAGTTCACTGTCCGACAACAACCAAAACGAACAGAAGACGCAATTTGTACTGTATACGGTATGTCAAGTGAACGTACTGCAAGTGAACAAGCTTTGTCAAATTTTGTTTCTGGGGCCCGATCTGGTCGTGGGAGCAACTCGCATTTGACAAAGATTGTAAGGACAGGCTCAACCAAAATATATAATCACAAAACCAAACAGAGCTACAGCTTAAAGTCAATTTTCTAATGCATGATGAATCCATGTTGCCATCACTCATCAGTAGGGCCAGCAAATTATAATGCGTACTATTGTTATACAAATTACACATCCTATTAACCTATGTGCGATTTGTAGCAGTTATTGCCCCAACCAGGTAGAAATAGGAGAGCACAACTGCTGATAAAATATTAAGTCGATTATACAGTTTATAATCAACAAGTATAAGCATGCCACTTCTAGTAGCAGCTGAACAGGCTAGATAAGTATAATGGTATTGCACAACTAAGAGCACAGAGAGGTGGGCAAACCACGTCTCAACCACAAAGGGAGGATAAAAACCTTTCCACCACATTTACAAGCATAATGTCTGTGCATTAGTCTCAATGCATTTAGACACGAACAATATTCGTTCAACTTCTTCTTACAGATATCTGATCACTAGGTCACCATCATCCTTTGACCTTATGTTGTTTGATGATTAGCTTTAGTACGACAGATTTGTCGAAGGCTTCAGCCAGTGATTGCTCAGCTGAGAGAGCCACATCCCTGATAGTAGATCCGGAAGGTCCCATCAGGGCTGACTGTAAGTATAAACAGTGATATTGTGAATATCTTTTTAGCAATAATGTGATACACTATTAGATGCATAACTGAACACATTAAGTCTTTAGTGATAGACTGAGGAACAGAGAACTCTTACTGGAGTTCGGGTCAAGCAAGTCAGGTGAAATATGAGGGAACAATTCATGCTAACCAGACACAAAATCATCCTAGGCTATTGGTACCAACAACAGGTGCTTTCAGACAAGCAGAACGTATGTGGACTCTCGTTTATGAATGAATCAAAAAAGTTTGATAATAGCATAATGGAAATGAATGGGAAAACGGCTGAGTGCAAGGAACGATTACATACTAGTACCAAAGCATGAAACTAAAAAGAAAATTTGCTAAACTAGCACGGTCGCGGTCTGAATGCAAACGTGCAATGGCAGGATATGGTTTGCAGCATCCGTGCCCTTTTGCTATGCTATATAACAACATGTGACACCTTTTTCTATACACTTCTGAAAATGTAAGAAGTGAAGTAGAGTTGTAATTGTATGGGGATTTTCCCCAAGACAGGTAACTTCCAATCTCATTCTGACATTTCATGAGGTGGACGTTTTCATAGCATTCGGCCGGTCGCCGTCCAGTTTCTTTTAATCTACAGAATGGTGCGCGCGGCCTTCTTGCCCGAAAAGCGTCTGAAGTGATCTTGCTTCATTTCATGCCTCCATTTGCTTTATGGCCATTTTCACAGCAAACAAATGAGATGCGTAGTAGCATTCTTCAATATGGAAATATTACATGTAATAGTAGTGGCGATCATTGGTCAATTTTGCCAAGTGGTGTTTGAAGTGAATATGTATAATCTACACATCTATAACTTACTGCATGTCTTCTTGACGTACAAGGCAAGCTAACCATAATATTAAGCTGGCCATTTTCATCTTCACTAATGAGGTCCACTTTCTGCAATTCAAATATGAATACAAATACGATATTAATACAAGAAATTTAAATATGAATACAATGATAGTATTACACTAAAATACTAGATCGAGATTTTTGAGAATTTTTTGAGATTTATTTAATTCTACCATTAACCACGAGGACATACCACAATGGTACGATTACAATACCGCTAATAATAAAACAGAGCATAAGAAATTGATAACTAAATTACTGTTTCTTTTGAACGTGTTTAAAAAACCTATTAGACCGCATATTTGGAGCTATTCAAGTCTAAAAACAGTTGAGATTCTCTCTGACGTTCTCGAGGTATTAAAAGTTTCTCAAGGAACTGCAACCTTGAGGAATCCGCACATCCAGTAAGGACGGGTTGAGTTAGATATAATCTTGTTAAAATGTTGTGCACTAAGATTTGCTAAAATCTAATCTAATTTAATCAAATCTAACCGTGACCGTCTCGCTGTATAACTTTTTACACATGGATGGATAACGTGGCAGATAGATATGGTAGCAGATGGATAACGTGGCAGATAGATATGGTAGCAGATCTTTGGACACTTTCTAACTTCATGATGTTAAGATTATTATTATTCTAGGAAAAGGACGATACAAAAACAAAGTGCAGCAATGAGGTACTAAAAAGTATTATTACAGATAAGAAATGGTAGTGAATGAAATTACATCTGCAATACCTGTGGAATTGTCACATCCGTCTATCAGATTTTTTTAGTCTTGCAAAACCTCAAGCCCAAACCTCAAACTTCAATAAATATAGGATTAGGTGCTTGGGGTTTAGCCACACTCAAAAAAACTGATAAACAGATATGATACGTCCACCACAACGCCTGTCCAGCCTTAGACATTGGGTGTTTGGATCACGGGTGAATAGTCATTCACTGGTTCTGGGAGTCATACTCGACAACAGGCAGCTACATGGTTATGATGCTGGCGGTGTCACGATATTTAGTCTGCAGGAGATTAATATTATTAGGCTGAAGTTATGTGTTACACTATAGCTGCAATATGCGTGTAAATGCAATTATATGTCCATCTTTGTAGATGTACATGTATAAATATGTATCTGTAACTGAGGGACAACAAAAGTTTATAACTGTTTTAAAATAAAATTATTTCTTTAATCACGGGTATACAGTATAACCTCTCTTAACGACCACTCTATTAAAAGACCACTTGATTTGGTCCTCTACTTGATTTCAAATGATAATGCACCTGTATTAAAAGACTGCCTCAGTAACCGACCAACGACCACTGAAACTGCAATAAATTGGCATGAAATGCTTTGATTAAACGACCACAACACTGAGAATCTATATAACTCTAATCGCTGTATTGGCGTAGGGCCAATAGATGAGCAGATCATAGCAATAAAACAGAGTTCAATCCTAATCACTATGTTTGCTATTTGTTCTACGCTCAAACAGTGTACATAACTTGGCTGCGGTCCAAAAGCAATAGTGTTTGGCATTGAGATGCATTGGCACTAAAGCCTCACTGCATCTTGTTTTAGTATTTGTATACTTTGTGGCCGTTAATCAGAGCAAACATCCATGTAGTGGATATTTGTGCTAAGGCTAACTGAAGATGCCGGTTAGTCAGAGTAAGCCTAGTGTTGCCAGATCGGGGAGGCATGCTAATCATAATCAATGCTAACACATATGTCATGGCAAGCCACAAAGTATTAACACTTGACTTGATGAGCGTTTGAAGGTGATTCAGCTGAGTAGGACAACATCTGACAGGAAAATAGCTATTGATATGGGTGTGGGCAAGATTAAAATCCAAAGCATAATATTAAACAGAAGTGAAATTTTCAAACATTGTGAGAATAATGCTTTTGGGGAAATGAAAAGAAAGCCAGAGCATGAAGACTAGGAACTGCTCTGTGCAAAATGGTTTCATGATGCTGTCAAATGTTGCATGCCAGTCTCAGGCCTATACTGTATGTACAGGTTATACTGTATGTACAGGTTATACTGTATGTACATGTAAGTGTGAGGGCATACAATTCACCTCCAGTGCGGTTTACTCACTGGTACAACAACATATGGAATCTCTTGAGGGAGTAAGTTCAGCATCTTTTCTTTAACACACAAGGAAATCAGCTCCTCCATTGATTGGTCAGTGATAAATCCTCTATCATAAAGCCACGGCTGTGGCTTAGCTTGCGCCAGCATGTAATTCTAGAGGCAAGAACAATGATAAATGCATTGGCCATTCTCAAGACTGGCAGACATTGAACAATTATAGATATGATAATACATAAATTATACATGACTATGACCATCATTATAACGCTGACACAACAATGATAATGACTAATAATCATTACATAAAAACAAATTATTGGAACAGTTGGCTGGCTATCATATTATAATTCAAAACCTAACTTAATGCTCAGTTTATACGTGACGTGCGAGTTTGTGCATTTGAAAAACGGCGAAATAATGGAACTCTTTACACGATTTATTTGGAGGAAAAAGTGAGTGGGCGGGATTACGGGGTTGCTTTAAAAGGTGAGATACGACCAGTCTATGGTGACAGTTCCAGTTCGGATAAAATGCCAGTTTTCAAATTGTTTTTATATAGATGGTTGTGTCCATGATGTCTCCAACAAGACACCATGTCTACATTTCAATGAATATGAAAATAGGAGAATAATTTCCTTACCCTTAGAGCTTCCACTCCAACTCCATTTAAGGCAGAAACCATAAACACTTCATCATAGCGAATAGGTGATGCAACTGCTTTCTCTAAAATGTGTAACAAACAGATATACTACAACAGATATACAGATTACAAAAAATGTAAATAAAGTTTGGTATATTAATTAAATAGGCATATCCAATTTCAAGTTTTCATTACCATTTCAAGATATTTTAATTATTATTTGTTCAATAGTTTTTACTTTGGCAGTCCTTTTATATTATTTTCATCGTTTGTGGCTTAGTGCACAACTGTTATATATTAGGTCGTTTTTATTTTGGATAAATTACAATATTTAATAGCTGTAAGATCGTAGTATCGGGTTATATATACCGGTATAGAGAAACTAGAAACATTATTACAGTTTATATAAAAACAATGCTTTGACCATAAAACCTTAGGACATCGTCAGGCTTATACCGATAAAATTATACCACTGTTTACATAATAAATATAACATGGAGTGACCATATAATGTTGAATTAAAAAAAAAAGCTACTATGATTATGATAAAATACATTGATTATTCAAAATATATGGCTATAATTATAATGACATAGTAATAATTATATTACTGAAAAGCTCATCATTTAATCATATTTAGTTGCAAAGGAACCTCCTAAACCTTACCTAATTCGTCATCAGAATTTAGGAGGATCACTGTTTGCACAAGCACAATTGAAATTCGGAAAGTTGTCATATGTATATGTATATATGTATGTATATGAATATGTATGTATATATGTAATTTATATGTATACATGTATATGTATATGTATGTATATGAATATGTATATATATATATATATCTATATATATATATATTATTGATAAAATAGAAGTTTATTAAAATTCAAAATATCAAAATTTATCAACATTTTTGAATTTTAATAAACTTCTATTTTATCAATAATATGCAGCTCTGGAGTTAACTATTGAGCACTTTACCACGAGATACTACCCTTATCACTAATTTAAATATAT
>JAOQGN010278361.1:0-10157 GCA_027564295.1 Himantozoum antarcticum | reverse complement strand
TCTATTTAAGATTTTGGTTGGGATTTCTTATCATGGCCAGTAGCCTGAGATTAGTGGTTGTAAACTGGAGTTGGAATTTTGGAGTAGAGGTTTTGGATCACAGGCTACCTGTCTACCGATATTGGTAGAAAATTACTTTTAAAAACATAGTTATTTGTGTCCTTTTTTTGTATCTTTTTTTTTATCTTTTATTGAGCTCTTAACAAACTTGGGACAACTTTTTAGACATCAGCATATAGTTTTATTTCTCATTGATCTCAAGTGTCAGTAAATTAATATAACATAATAATATATAGAATGTATTAGAATATAACATGATAATAATGTTCTGCATATTGCCATAAATAACATAGGCCTAACAGTTACTACATGTAGCTACTTATTTATTATTAATTATTATGATTATTATTGCAGTGTGTTACAGTATTTATATTTTCTTTCTATTCCCTTTTCACATACTGTGCCTTTTATTGTCTGTGTCAATGTGTCCAATGCAATTCACTACCCCAGTGTTGTATGCTAGTATTAGCGATTGGAAATGTCTAGCCAGAGATGACATTAGTAAATACTAAATAAAGGAGAACATTGCTACATCCATTTCTATTATGACCTTTATAATCCATTGCTTTGACAAATGGTCATAATAAATTTTCTAAGGAGATATATCAAATTTCTGATTGCACAAATATTCACTAGTTTTTGCTTTGCATCTGTTAACTGAGTCATCCAGTCAATACTTATTGTATATGCACTCACCTTTGCTCTCGTTTGGAAGATTACAAACATTATTAGCTATGTTGTATATTGTGTGGACGTAGGCTGCTTATCTTGGGAGTCGGGACTTTGGAAGAATTAATTACCCATCTTAATCAGAAAATAAATTTGCTTAACCCCTGGACGCTACGAATCCTTGGAGATATATTAATATTTCATTACGCAATATACATGTACATGGTTGATACTTAGCCTGGACCCATGCCACTCTGGGAGTTATGCTCTCTTGCCCTTGGTTGGGTTGGTGGTCACGATCGCCGGCCGGGACTGTAACTCCCAATTGCAGGTGACTTGGTAAGCCAGGCTAAGTTGATACCTGATAGTGTAACATGGGTTTCCAGACGCTCTGTGGACGCGAGGAGAAATGTGAGAGCTTACCTCTTCTCACACCCAGAGAAGGCTTGGAAACCCGGGTTAGGTTGATAGCGGTTTTTGGGTTAGTTTTCATTTACCTTTTATAAATAGTTTAAGATTCGTTATTTAGTAGACATGTACTTGTACTATAACGGCTAGTATCTGGCAAGCTAAAGCCCTAAACTTGAACTCCAAACACCCAACGCGGAATCCCCAACTTCACTAATATCAGGTTTCCCTGGCCGTGGTAAGACATCCAATCCCAACCCATTATTTCGAGACACCAATTACATATACCTAATAGTTATAGGCATATCATGAATTATCTCCACAATGAAGCAAAGTGATATTTCTGATAGATATATCCTGAAGAAGTGATCAACTTTGATTTGATTCTCCTGATGACGCAACTGTGCAGGAAGATAATGCTTGCTATTTCTGATATTTCTAGCTGTGCTGCTCATAATTCGCTGCATGGGGTCATGTGTCCACACAGTCTACACTTTGTAAATACCTAAACTATTGGATGTCTCGCACACTCATCCGGAGTTACCCGATGATTCCTTCCACAGTTTCAATGGTCATAAATAAGCAATATGGTCATAAGCAATTAATATTGCAGACTGATTAACGCCAGGCCTATTTTCCGACTACCTACATTCTGACTGTGTGCTCGTACAACCCAGACCACAGATCAGATCATTCTACTACGGCTTTTAGATAATGCGGAATGTTGCAGCATATGCTCATTTTGTTGTCGTGCAAAATATTGGCGGTCCGAATATAGGGTCGCATCAATCAGATACCCTTGATTACTCAGTTCCCAATCATACACAGAATGGTAATGGTGAAGTTGTTTGAATTATCATTAGATGGAATTGCCTAGTATTTATAAATATTATGATTTGTTACAGTGTTGGTGAGGGTTATGCTCACTGAGTATCCAGTTGCGTAGTTACAGTTGATAAACGCGATGGAGGATGAGGTAAGCATAGTTAATTATAGTAACAATAGTAATAATGATAGGATGCTTTGCCACAGGTAACATAACTTTGTGCTACTTGGTACATGCTAGGTATTCCACACTTTAAAAGAACTAAAAGAACATATTTGCTGCAAAGGTAAAAATCTTGTCTTGTCTTATGGTATAATTATCCTGACATCATTCTGGCAACATTTATTTTTATGGCTGATAATTCCTCAATCTTGCTAAATGAATTATGCTTGTGACCAGTTGGGAATCTTTGGGATCGATTTGAACTACTATAATTAGCATAGGAAGTTCCGTGATGCTCAGAACAGCTTGCCAACCTTGCTTGTACACCAACAGCTTGCTGACCTGCCGCAATTACATATCATATTCCAACATTGCATGGCGACTTCTGAACTGCTTTGCTTTGGCCTTTCTGTTGTGGGAAAGAACATGAGGCATGAATAAATTGTAATAGTAAGCTTTAGTAGCTTTACTTAGCTTATCATTGTAGTTAGTAAGCTGCTAGTGGCTAAGATCAGACTGGATTCCAATTAACTGATAATATCTTGCACTTTGTTAAAAAGTTGTAATGCTTTTCAATTATGATATTATAACCATCTTTTTGTGGTTAGATATCATGCAGTAATTAAATTCCCATGTTTCGACTATGGATGGTTCTAAGCCGATTAGCTAAAAAAGGAGGGGAAGTGGCGTAAAAGTCTCACACTTCCCATCTTTGGCAGGAAGGCTTTGGACTCGGGCTGATCTGTTACCCTCCTAGGTATAATAGACTGCTGCTCGGGCACATTCGATTTGTTGCACACAGAGAGCAATGTTCACCTCCACCACCCACTTGCATTATAGATTTGCATTTTTGCAGCAGGAGACTGCTAACCACAGCTTGTTTGGAAGCAATCCAGCTTGTGTGCATGATGAGTATGAGAAGCATGCCAGAAGTAAGAAGATCACTGCTCCTGTAAGTAACTAACTTCAGCCGCATCCACCTCATTACCACTTTCTCCCTGGCTGTGGCTAGCAGCTTATTGCCGCATGACGAGCCATTGCAGTCTGGTTTCTATCACGATTTGTAATTTGTATCCTGAGTACCATATCTGCTCAGTGAAAGTTATTGATAGCAATGCAGAATGAGTGGGTGCAGTGGATGGTGAGGTTTGACATTTTTAGTATAATATTATTTACATAAATTTGTAGATTTTATGGATACCTGATAGTTATTTTTATCGTCGTTGACTGTTTTTCAGTGATTACAATGATAATTAATTTTTCATGACACTGTAATATGGAACATTGTATTTGATGAAATGTCCACATGACTGCATTACCATACCTTAGGTCAAAAACTATACTATCCACTGGAGAAATGAGAGTGACAATGACATCGTCAATCGTATGAAATCGTATCACGTATCACGGTATCACGTATCACAGATCACCCCTCTGCGATTTCTGCCTCTTCACCTGGGATGGAATCATAGAGCTATACAAAGCAAACAACAATCATTGTATGCCATAATATCCCAGATTGTGTAGAGCGAATGGTGACATCTTTACCTGTAGGTTCTCTACAGGTAAAATTTAAAAGTACCCAAAAACGTTACTGGTTGTGTGTCTCAATCAAGATTCAAGCATCGGCTAGTGTTCTATTCTATTGACTGCTAATTGCATACAAATTACATAACGAAGACCAATCTCAAACGCAACCGATGGATTTTATTCAGAGAATGAAAACGCTATGACATCCAAGCGCTGATTGTAGGTAGTTTCTGATCCGTTTTTCTTTTCCAGTCATGCACCTTAACCAATTGTCATGCACTAACGGACACTCCCAAATACTTAGCGGGCTGAGGTCATGCCATTGGCTGGTAGTCATTCATAGTAATTGGCCCGCCATCGATGATCCAGACTCTGCTGTGGTTCAGATGGCATCTGATAAAACTATCTGCTCCAGGTCTTGTACAAAGTAGACTCCCTCATAATCATAACACGAGTACACAGCAGAAACCCTTGCCAATAGCCGTGCCATTTAGAACAACAGACGATGGAAGGATTCGGGTTCTCCGAGAAGACTTGACACACTGAAGCTATCGCCGCCCTGCTGTGCAGTGTAATATAATAACAATCCACTCCTAAATAGCCTAAGCTGCATCTACAATTATGCACATACAATGTATAATCTCAAAGTTGCACCAATTAAATTTCAAAGGTAGCTCCTCATTATTCCTGCATAGTCAAGTGATCACTAAAAGGTGCAATGAACTGATAGATGATTATGCTGAATGCTAAAGTGTCATCCCCTCTGTTACACATGTTTTCATAAAATTATTGCAACTACTTTGGTTCTAACTATAAATATAGTCCGGACTGGTAACCATCTATTAGGGAGCCCAGGCTGCATTGGTGACAAGGATCAGCTGGCAATCGACATTGCAGCGGCAGTGAAGTATCTGTAACATGCTGCAACAAAAATAATAATTCTGTCTGCTTTGCAACCAACAGTCTCGTCAACAGCAAGTAATTTAACTAATTCCGAGTAAAATTCCAGCGCTGCTCTCATTTTTTTAATATCTTTAATTTGGTATTGCCCATGGTTGTCATAATAATATGTTGTCAATGAATTATGAAATGATAAATCATCAAGATACTACTCGACCTGAACCCGCCACAACCTGAACCCGCCGCAACATGAACCCGCCACAACCTGAACCCGCCGCAACCTGAACCCGCCGCAACCTGAACCCGCCGCAACCTGAACCCGTCGCAACCTGAACCCGTCGCAACCAGAGGCTTATATACTATCTAAAGTTAGCATATATGCCTTTGGCCACAACCTGAACCCGCCACAACCTAAACTCAACCTATCATATCAAGGGTGTGGTGTTACTTTTGCACAGCACGAATATAATTTGTGATGTTGGCATCGAGTGAGTTTTGGCATCGAGATATGCATTCCTACACTCAATCACTCATATCTCCATTTATTAATGTTGTGGGAGGTAGCGACGTGGAAGGGGTCTGCAGGGATGGGAGGGGTCGGTAGGGGAGGAGCAGCTGGCAACCCCTCCCATCCCTAAAGAGTCCCGAACAGGCCAAAAACAACAGTGAATGTGTCCAGTTTTGCAAGTAGTGTTACAAATTTATAATGAAAAATGTTACTAACTATTATACCTGCATGTCAAAGTTACATCGGCTAGTTCTATTCTATTCTATGTTCATTCTAATCTGAACCCGCCGCAAATTGAACCCGCCACCACCTATATCTAGGGTGTGGGGTTACTTTTGCACAGCACCAAAATAATCTGTAATATTGTCCCAAGTTTTGGCATCAAGATACTACACTCAATCACTCACTTATATCACGTGGAAGGGGTCGGCAGGGATGGAAGGGGTCAGTAGGGCAGAAGCCGCTGCCGACCCTCTCATCCCTAAAGAGTCGGGTACAGGCCAAATGCAAGAGTGAATGTGTCCAGTTTGGCAAGACAGTAGTGTTACAAATTTCTTATCAAAAATGTTACTAACTATTATACCTGCATGTCAAAGTTAATGAAGCAATGCTATAGCTATAATATTGTACAAATTGAGCAGCTAATGTGCAAGGAGTGCAAACTGAGCACCTGTAACAAATTTCAATTGCGATTTACGACTTGATCCTTTTTTCTCCTATCAATCAGGGTGTTTTCATTCATAATACAGGCTTTGTGCGGAGATGAAATTAAAATGGAATTTGAATTGTTTATCAGGCTAGCTTAAAATTTGCTGAGCCAGCCAGCCTTTGATTATTATGCAGCTATTAGTATTAATAACTGCATATAATGAATACTGACTATGCCAATTATGAAACAGGCACTGATTTGCCACTCCCTGCTTGATCAACTGAATTCAGGAGTCATGGCAGCATGAGCGACACTCGCTAGTAGCAAAACTACCACATCTAGTACAAATACTAGCACAAATACTAGCATATCGTAGGCATTGGGTGCAGTGGGGACTGTGCAGCTAAAGGGACTGTGGGACTTACTCTGTGAGGCTAAAGAAGTCTCTGCGACTCTGTTGCCCAGCTGTTCATCTAGTAAATTTACTCGTTTTAAATATTGCTATGAACATTTTTGTTTCTGGTTACTACTGCCAAACATGACAACCAAAGTGTCACAATCCATAGGTTTCTTCCTGTGAGGTGAAACTTGTATAATATTATTTTTCAGTCAGGTGATGGTTATCATGATAAGTAGCTAATCTCCGTTGTAGATAAGTATATCATTGCGCATTACAATAATTTTAAACAATGCAATGAATTATTCATTACACTGTGGCCTGCATTACAGTACTTGTTCTCATTAATGCATGATATATAATCACTGCTATTACATCAAAACTATTGTAACATCAGCACCTTATCACCAAAACAAGTCAATAATATTGACTAACTACATAGATTTGATAGCATTGTATGAATTATAGAGCTACTTGTAGTGCAGTAACACACATCGACTTTCATTCAAAAATACACAGTAGGTATTATACATGTAGAATAGATATAATTAAAATATACTGGTATATAATTTGTATTTGTAAGAGTTGTACATAACAATCGTGCCTCACTTATGTGAAGCAAAGAAACACTCTGAGACAAGTCGACGGTCAGGTAACAAAATTTGTAATTAATACTATTGGCTGTTACAGGCCATAAACAACTACATCAAGGGTTACGGTCACCCCTATGCTGTTTACACATAACTGTTATTTTTTTGTACATTAAACATTACATGTTCTGGGATACAGCCTGTTGGCAGTTCACAACTGGGTGTTGTGGGGGAAAAGAGGCGTGGTGGCCCTGTGGTGGCCCTGTTTGGGGTATCAAACAATGGCACTTGGTTATGAGTCACTAGTGGATGGTTTCATGTTTTAATTCACTACCAGTACCTTGACTTGGACTAGTTATAACTATCAATGTTTATTGTTTAGCAACTATTACTTTTGTATTTCAGGAAATGTTTCAAACAAAAGAGAAGTGTTTTAAGACTCTACTCAAAGTAGCTTCTTTGGAAGATGACTTTCAGGTATGCATTACATAACACTTGACTGGAGTTAAGGTTTTCCATTTGGCGACGCAAGATGTCCATTGTCGAGACTCCAGATACAATATGGTGTACACACCATAACAAAGCTAACAGTCATCTTTGACTTTCAGATAATCAAACCTCTGAGCATCATACGGATATGTGTAGATTTGCAGATTGTACGTTGCAGTACTGCCTGTAGGAAACTTTTATCCGTAGATATTGCTTTCGCAGGCGTTACTGATCGTTACTGATCGGACGAAACAGTGACCAATTGGGTTAGGTGTATGCTCCAATGACCAGGAAGAATGTCAGGTATATCCTGAATTTGGTAGGCTAATGACTCCCTCATTATTTTATATAACCTTATCACTGTACATGTATTAATAAATGTTTTGCCTGACTGTAATTGTGGCCTTAAAAATATACATTGAAACGTTGTTGGCTGCTGGACCATTGCGGAAACATGTAGCTATATTGGATGTACTCCGTTACAGAACTTAGTTTCGAAGTTGGGCAGATTCAGTGCTTCGAACAACCCGAGTGTAGACAATTGCCAGAAACGACAGGCCTTGAAATGGATGCTATTCATTTTAGCCCATGGATAGAGGATATCATCAAAACTCTACATTTTGTCTACACTTTGAGATTCTATTGTAACATTTTAGAGGTTGGGAAGCGGTATTGGTATTGGGTTGGTAGTGGTATCACATACTTTCTAGTGCCTTATAGCAGATAACCCAATTATATTATTGTGTTCCTACTTTTCTTTGTATTTTATGTCTATGACATATACAGGATGTGAATAGGTAGGACTGCTATGTACACCGTGACTCAGTGGTTTGTAACATAAACTTTATGTGGGCAGCGTAATGCGCAGCCAGTGTGTAATCATCAGGGCATCATCAGCCTATTAACTATGAGGTCCTGAGCCCGCTATTATACTATGATGTTAATGTGATATGGTAGTATCATTTGTTGACATTTTGGGTGGCTCTCAGTGTTGAAACTTTATCACCTTTAATTTCGGCTATATATATATATATATATGAGATGTTTGCTTGTTGTTACAAAGTAATACTGATAGGAAAAAGGAAGCTATGATATCAGTATAAAATGTCAATCTTGAGTAATAGAGTCCATTGAGTATTGTCATTAAGTAGAGTCATTAAGTATTGTTTGAATTATGACAACCATCGAAATTCTGTATCCGATACTTGGTGTATTTACAGTTTCTTCAGAATGAGATCGAAGGGAAAGCTCTATTTCTAACCAGGGATTTCAGTCACAACCACAAGCTAGAAGACCTGGCAGCCACTACATCCGAGGAAGTTAGAAAGGTGCATCAGGTAATGACATGAATGATGTATGTGTGCCCCTATCCCTACTACCTTGTGAGTTAGGCCCCTACCACAATTTTGCTACATGTATTTTGAGTATTGTTTGCAAAAAGTGTACCGGTACCTCTAAAGTCTGAGATACAATTATTAGCAAAACTGCATACAATAGATACAATGGCATTTAGAATTACAACAATTGCAATAGCTATGCGATACAATACCAAAACTGAGAATTTGATATTGTCAGAGACCCCCGCCAATTCCGATGCCCTTTGACCATCTAATTGAAAACCATGGGATCATATCTGGGCAGAATTGGGTGGGAATTGATACTAAAAGACAACGTTCTGAAATATAGACCCAATCTATATCCCTGCCTCGGCTTTGCACGGAATGTTCTATCCATCTGGTTTACCATTAGCATAGTACAAATGGTCAATCAAGTTTGTTCGGGCCAACCAGTTCAAAACAGGATAAATCTTATCGTTTTATGGTCCATTTAATAATGCATTTAGTTCTGCAATTCTATGAAAACCGGGAGATCAAAAGGTGTCGGCTTTTCGTAGGAATAGTTTTATGGATATTTTTGATGCAGTGTACATTGTGAATATAGTGTTATGTATGTACATTCCAGGTATTAGAAATTAGGCAGGCTTTCGCAGCTCTGAAATGACGGCACTATGAAATTATCACACTGAAAACTACATAAATTTGTTTGAAGTCCATGCTCATATAACACTTTGAAATGTAACCCGCTATATTCTTGGAATTTAGTTATTATTTCGCCAATCAATTTTTATGGATTTTGATAATCATACTCTACATCATGATTATTTTATACTCCCCTAAGATTTGCTACTCACATCCCGAACTCTTATCTGTTCTCTGTACCCACTGATATAACTCGCATGTCTATTTAAATCCCATAAGCCTACTGGAAGGTATTTCAAGTAGCTTGACTAGTGGATCATCCGCACACATCCGAACACCTTGCCACATCATAGTGTCAATATTTACTATGGTTGAGTTTGTGCAAACACTACAGAGACTGTGAGACAGCGATAATGAATGAACTCATGTGAGATATCACCGCGTGGCAGGAGGCTTTGGTTTCACATTCAAACCAGTTGCAAATAAATGCAAAATTATTCATAATGCATTAGTGAGGGTGATATCGGCAATTGACCTGACGAAATGTAATTTTACATTATGAAATTATAAAAGCATTCACTGATATGACCATACATAGAGATCATAAATTCTGACATTACTATTGGACTATTTGATATATCTATTTGTTAGTTTTATCTTGACTTGTGACACTTTGTTGTATATGGTAAAATCAGTTGACCTTGTGAAATGTATTTGGTGATAATTTATAAAAAAAAGAAGATGGAATCATGCAATTATCTCAGCTCTTTTTGCGGACTTATTTACTCTATGCTCACTCTGTTCCTATTTGTAGGACTGTATTGCTTCTGTAAAGCACAACTGGGAATGGCTGACTGCAGTATCAAATTGTCTGCCGATCCATCTAAAGCATGCATCAGACTATCAACAGGTAGAGTATATTGTATTGGATTTGCAAATGCATATTGTATGTTGCATTTGATGTACATGTTAAAGTTTCCAACCAATTGT
>JAOQGN010278350.1:0-10157 GCA_027564295.1 Himantozoum antarcticum | reverse complement strand
ATTTTGGCACGCGTCCTATTGGCTTAGAGCTTGTTAGGAGCGCTGTGATTGGTCGAAAAAATTTCCCAGGGGGGTACTGATCTGCTCACACTATACTACTAACGTTTATTTACGTTGATTGTCATATTCTGCTGATTGTCCACAACCATACACCGACAGCATAATTATTATGGTATATGACTATCACTATTATTTTATTAATTTGTTATCAAGGAAACAAATATCTTTAGTTGGATTTAACACCATATACAAGTACGTATTGTAACAAATTTATACCCCTGCCCTTCCCCAGGTCTTGAATAAGGCCTGGGGCTTGACGATCTGGTTATTACTATATTAGCACCATACCATAACTCTCGCCTTGCTCAATTACAAGAGTACTGCTCTTGTATTCCTACGTCCAGGCTGGTGGACTTTTTACTATAATTACCATACCACCAGCCCTGTCTTCTATATCTTTGCAATGTTATTGTTTACCTTTTAATGTTTTGCTAGATCGGCTTGTCCGACCTAGCCACGCCCACTAATTTCAGTATATATAGAGCCTTTTTCTCACAGGGGGCATCTCTTAATTTTATCCTGCTGTACAAGACACATGTCCTTTTTTGATACTTGGTAACCGTAATAAATCTTTTATTTTATCCCTCTCCCCTTGCCCTCTATCAACCCAGTAGACCACCCCTCCCAGGTCGGACTTAGCCAACCCCTAGAGTAAACACAGTCCACTGGCCTTACCCCTCCCCCATTACTGCCTTGGCTTCATAATAATCTTCCCTCCACCCGGCCAGTGGGGGCAAAATTATTACAATATTTTTTTTATTATTGTTATTACATCATTTGCTTCAAATGACTACGGTACTGTCATTTACTGATCGACCAAGGTTGACAACTTGGTCAAAGGAATAAAAGTTTAGCATGAGTATGGTTGTGAACAGTGTACATGTATAAATATCTTAGCTACCGACATTGGTGTTATTACTAGTTAGTATCCTTCCTCTCACTAATATTATTCTATGGCACACACATATTCATAAATATAATAATCCGATCTTCGGATCTATGAAGTTGTGTTTGTTGGTGATTAAAATGTGTTCAGTTTTTACCAATGCGTAATCCAATACTTGAGTTTATGACAAAGTTTAGGTTATAAAAGATATTGGCTAGACCAATAATATTAGTAATACCCTAAAGCAAAGTCAGCGTCTTCATTCAGAGACCACAAGTCCTCAATGCATAAACATATAGATAGCATCTCTTTACATACTGGCCACGACGCATAGACACGTCAAGTCTTGTGACATAACAGTAGATATTTGTGATTATTATACTTTATGGATGTTATCTGGTCTACACAGATTGCAGGAGGGAGCAGATCTAGGCACTGTTCAGACTTGCCAACATCACATAATTCCTCCTTACAAATCCATTTACTTAAAGGTCTATTAAGAGGGAGGTCAAATACAGCTGTGATGACCTATTTTTCGCTCACATGCAATGTCAGTTCGGTTTCTAAAACGTATGGGCTCAGTCATGCTGTGAAAACTAAAGTCTACTGAAATTGGGTGTTGCATGGCTGCCTGAAGTTCTCACAATCACAGTTACAGCTGGTTTTTTGTGATCAAGCAATGCACTAGGCCGTACAGCTGTCATTAAGCGGTGTGAGTCTGGTGTTTACTTCTCGTAACTGCTTCCATAAGCCACAGTTTTCTGTCTCATCAGCTGCTGTAACGTTTGTGATATGCACTTACAGCCCAAGTCTAACTTATAGACTACAGACTAGACTATAGACTACAGTCTGTAGTCTATAGACCTATAGACTACAGACTAATAGACTTCAGACTATTAGACTACAGTCTGTAGTCTATAGACTATAAACTAGTCTGTAGTCTATAAACTATAGACTACAGTCTGTAGTCTATAGACTACAGAATTTAGACTACAGACTAATACTGTAGACTATAGACTACAGTCTGTAGTCTATAGACTATAGACTACAGCCTGTAGTCTACAGTCTGTAGTCTATAGACTGTAGACTACAGACTATAGACTAGAGTCTGTAGTCTATAGACTAACAGACTGTAGACTATAGACTACAGACTTTCATCAATATCGCAACTTTCATCAATCTCAATACCAATGCAACGAACTATCAAGATTAGCAATGTAAACACTAAGAATAGAAAAATCTATAGATTAAAATTTGTAAAACGGAGCACACATTAATTTCTCTACTCTCCTGCTGTTCTTGTTTGAGCCCGTGTGTTCGGCCATGTTTAAAGGTTTTGGGTATCACGTATAACATATCGTAATTTCATTTGTCAACATGGATAAGAGGATAACAAGACTTTTAAATACTACAAAATTTATAATTATTATATTATTTAATCTATCACAGTATTTGATTTTGCTAACACCATGAAACTAGTTGTTACAAAACACAATTTCTATATAATGCTACAACAAACAATAGACTGTTTACGAAAATAATTTGAAAAAATCATGTCTTCAGTAGCGTCAAAAGTGTCAGAGGAATAGACAACAAAATACTTTATTCATATTGCACAATCTGATAGATTGGCACATTGCCATTCACCATGCACAGTATAGTAGCTGGGTTCACTTTGTTGAAGGTTCATTTTGTTTAGGTTGCGCAGATTAAAGTATCACTATATTTACAAGGCGTGTGATTGGAAAACATGTTTGTTTGCTAAGTACTTGTCCAACGCAGTTCATAATTGAGCTCAATTAATATAACATAATTGTTATAAAAGCACTATATATAAACGCACAGCTCATCAGACTATCCAGTCAATAAAAAAAACATTCTAAATTGAACGGATATAATAGATGGAAACATGCAGCTCAGATTTTGTCAAGTTCCATGTGGCATAAAATTATATTCACTAGAATTAAATAAAGCGCAATGCAATTTTATCCTATTTTGAAATTCACTGCAAAATCCTGGGAAATGAATCTGCACGATATTTGGTAAATTATATAATAACAAAATATAGAATAACAAACTTGAGAAATATCTACCTAAACTAATATTTTAATAATCATACAGCAAGGTTACACAGTTCAGGTCACATGCTGGTATTGGGAGATCATCGTGAGAAAAATAACCTAATTTTATTACACGGAGTGGACGGAATTTATCAGTAAGAAAGACTTGAGATGTGGTCAAAATTTAGTTGTGGTCTATGGCTTTTTATATAACCATTGTTCCAAGACGAGTCGGTAAGGCCATTTAGTCCTATATAGATGCCAATTCCCTTTGGTCTCTTTAACAGTATAGTGGGTTAGTACTGCCTACCACCCTCTTTCCGAAATGATAGTAGAGAGTCATTGCTAGCATTACCTGGTGCCATAGCAGACAATCGAGAACTCTTGGTTGTTTCTGAGCTATACCTAAAATTAGATAGCTAAAGTGTAAAAGGCTGAAATAATAATGTATGAGAAATATTATCAAACAAAAATGGGCAGACAACCCCATCTCAACAGTCATAGACAAACTAAACTAATGGGAAACCTCATACTCAGTATGTCGTCAGTATCACCGGCCATCATCAAATCCCTTCAATATTCTAATCACAACAATTCAAATGATACTGATAGACAAAGGCTATGAATGAGTCTATTTATTTTAAACATATCTATGACCAACCAACTTTAGCACGCGATTATTATTATCGAGCCAGTATACCATCAAGCAAGGTAAATTTTTAAAAGCATTGATGGATGCTCATTATTTTAACATTATTTTAGTCTACATATTGATAGAATTGTATCAAAATTCAACTTCGGGCATTTTACATAACGCCTCTACAAGCATGATCAGTGGCCACCTATTCATGCAATTTCTTTGACCGCCACAACATGTACTGTACCTGTGATCATCATATGCAGGCTCGCCACGGCATCCATCATTTGAATCTTGCTGCCGTGTAGTTTTAGGAGTTATGCTGCTTGATGGCTTGGCACTGATATAGCCAACAAGTTTATAGTAGTCAAGGAATGTGCGTGCTACATTTCGACCCAGCTTCATATCTGAGAGCACGTTAGTTAAGGTTGTTAAGGTGTGCACATGTTTTCACTATTCAAACAGCAACTATCATGACTATTGTAGGTAAAGACAATTATAAAATTATTCATAACATTAAGATTACACTACTTGCTGGCACTGTGACCACCTGCAATACCTTGCTGTCATTGACACCACCTGCAACACTTTGCTGTCATTGACACCACCTGCAACACTTTGCTGGCACGGTGACCACTTGCAATTCCTTGCTGTCACTGACACCACCTGCAATACCTTGCTGTCATTGACACCACCTGCAACACTTTGCTGTCATTGACACCACCTGCAATACCTTACTGTCATTGACACCACCTGCAATACCTTGCTGTCATTGATACCACCTGCAACACCTTGCTCTCATTGACACCACCTGCAACACCTTGCTGTCATTGTGACCACCTGCAATACCTTGCTGTCATTGACACCATCTGCAATACCTTGCTGTCACTGTGACCACCTGCAATACCTTGCTGTCATTGTGACCACCTACAATACCTTGCTGTCACTGTGACCACCTGCAATACCTTGCTGTCACTGTGACCACCTGCAATACCTTGCTGTCATTGTCACCACCTGCAACACTTTGCCATTCACCTACATGACCTGTCATGCATTTACAATTCTCGGGAAGAGTCAAGTACACTATTTCGGCTTTCAAATAAAGCAAATTTATGCTGAAACTCTTGATCTTGACCCCTTATCAATCCATAATACTAGATCTGGCGCTCAAGCCCGCAGAATGTCGCCCAATAAAACCAATTCACATCAGCATAAATGTTGAATTTCAGTGTTTTATTACTGAAATTAGATGGTAGTTGCTAAACTGTTGTAGCTGATGGGTAAAAGGATACAAGCTTCCTCAGTGTATGGTAAGGCTTGGCTTGATGTAGTGATCATATAACTGTAGAAGGAGACTTCCAAAGTATAGCAATGCGATTTGTCATCTAGGCAGCTACCTAGTGTCCTGCATAGAATAATAGTATACAGTTAAATGGGGAGCAGCAATAATTATAATGACAGCGTCTATAACCATTAAACAATAACAAGTAATGACAGCAAAAGGCAGTGAGGCGATTGATGATGTAACGAATTTAAAAATAATATATGTGTAATAGTACCGTACTTCAATACTTCCAATATGTAAATACTTCAATATTTCTAAACTAATTTATATGAATCATCTCTAGTTTCCAGTGATGGTAAATATCATTAAAGGGTGATGCTTTCAAGTTGCCAAGCATAAAATGAATTGTGATATTCTGATTCACCATAGCTTTTTGTCCCTAATTATGAATTTCCAATGTTGTAGCATGAGATGCAGCTGAGAAAATCAAGTAAATATACAGGCATATCCACCAGCTCATTTTATAATTCAGCCCAGATGATATGGTATAATTATGACGTCATCACTTTACTAATAATGGCGATCGCTATTCATTGTAATGATAACAACATTAGAAACACTAACTTCTCATTGCTTGCTTTTCCATTGTATCACACTATTTCGGGGGTATGGATGTCACCTCCAAGGAGCATAGAAGTATAATTCATAGATTCGGAGGCTCTATTGCGACATTGCTAGGTGTTGTGATGTAGATATGTAGTTAGTGTTTCTAATGTTGTTATCGTTACAATGAACAGCGATCGCCATTACTAGTAAAGTGATAACATCATGATTATAACATAATATCATCTGAGCTGAATTCTGAAATGAGCTGGTGAATATGCCTGTATATGTACTTGATTTTTTCAGCTGCATCTCATGCTACATTATTGAGAATTCGTAATTAGGGACAAAAAAACGATGGATAATCAGAATACCATAATTAATTTTATGCTTGGCAACTGAAAAGCAACAGTACACATACAGTACAGTACTAGCCTACAGTTTATATGACAGTAAACAAGTTGACTGTTAACCAAAGAATAATATGACAGAATTACAATATTGAATGGTAAAATTTATGAACTCGAAAAATTAGCTTGTTATTTTGTTCCGACTCTTTCTTCGAAAGTCGTGAGATTTTCGCATTTTAATTAAAATTTTAAGTAAAATTAAACTTTAGTCAACACTGCAACCCCGACAAATTTAATAATCAAAACTGGTGGTCTGTTCCATTCAATTTCAATTTAATTATTTTTGTTGGGTATTGATTTAAAATTATACTGGATGTCATTCAAATTTCAAGTTTAACTTCAGTATATTGGAAAAACACAAATTGAAAACTTTGTTGAGTTCAGCAGATGGGGAAATTTCACTATGTAAATACTTTCTGTTGTGAAACAAATTCGCGTCATCTGCAACTGCCAAAAGCATTTGTTGAAAAACATCATTTCAGCAGATGGTTTATGAATAAAGTGAAAAGTGTACGCCTAGGATGGATCGTGGGGACCTCAATATGAAATTGGGCATAATGATGAATTAAAAATTCAGAAATTCCATATACTGTTTGAAATTTGAAACATAATTCATAAAGTACTTCACAGTTGTTACACCAAAATTATATATAAGTAATTTAATAATCATTAATTTTAATTTTATTTAATTTTAATTAGGCTATAATTATATATTTATTCGTATTTTTATTTATGTAGCAGGTAGTACATGATGATCTATGAAGTAAAAGGCTTTTGCAAAATCAATAAAAATACCTAAAATTACAAAACCGCCATTTTCTACTGAGTAAGAAGAATTTTTACTAAAATTTATCAGTGCATTGCAAGCACTGTTCTTTTGGTTGAAAACTGTATCACTATGGTGAGACAAAATAATTTATCATTTATAATTGTTTCAATAAAAGTTTGCAATCGGCATGTTAACTAATTTTTTTAACATTGTCGACAGGATTGGAAGCACTGAGATCATTTCGGTGTAATAGTGACTATTTTCAGCTTAGCTGGGTTCTAGATTGTGGATTGGGCACGAACACACTTTCGATAGGGAACACAACTTCTCCACCTACATTATTTTCCTCGATCACGGGCCATCTCAAAAATAGCCAGTCATGCACCTACCTCATTGAAACAGACATAGAATTATTAGATAAAGAGCGCAAGCTCTATTTTAAAATAAAACTCGAACATTGAATTTAAGCTTGGCTTGGCATTTATACAGCTTAGCTTATAATATTAAAGCTTATCATAGAATTTGGTACAGTTGGGCTACATTTGGTACAGTTAATACTCAAATTTGTCACAAGAGTCACAGGCTTGTAGGGATAAAACCTCATAATTAGAATGGCTTTATTTCTCAATTGTTATTGCCATGCATGGTCACTGGTACATAACTATTGTGTGGGAGGTTTACCGATGAGTTTTAATGATACAAAAGTCACGAGCCGGAGTCTTGATAGATGACCATCGGGAAGGTACAGGCCTGTGAAACATCCGAATAGGTTAACGGTGTACAATACTTTCAAGCAGCTATCTGCCAAGCTATTAATATGACATTTACATTATTAGACACTTTTTATATTCCATTTTATGGCTCATGAAATTTCAGCGCATTTCTTTTTATCTTCACTTCATAGTAGATCTAGCAAATTAATTTTTCAGGTGTGAACTCGCAATAATAAATGCAACATCATGATTTACTTGCGGTATGTTAATACTCACATGATACGTGTAAGCTGCTTTGGGTTGTAGTTGATGTGCTGCAGCAGACATCGGAGGTATAGCAGGTTGGGCAGCCCGGCTACCATACCATCTAAACTTGCTCCCTACTGTACTAGCCACAACACATTGGGTTAGAGAATACTTGCGCAATATCTTGGACAACTGGCGAATAACGGAGTAGGTCAGGTTCATAACTTGATCCTGAGAATATATAGGGTAATTACAGTAGGTTAGCTAGGGTAATTACAGTAGGTTAACTATCCTAGAGATGAGAGGTGGGTGCAGATGACAACTAGAGATGACAGTCCAACTAGATGTAGTGTAATATAATGCTATCCTACATGGTGCACCGCTTCATCTATCTTGTGACAAATATTCCATTTAGTGTTATATGTGGCGCTCTTATGCCACAATACAGCTGAAAAACACATATTATGGTCTACTACTATTATACTATTAAAAATAACTCATTTCCAACTTCATAGCTCTGCTTGGAAATGAATTCTGCTATCCTTGATTAGAGTGATATGATGAGTGTTGATTGTTCCGGTGTAGCTGATGGGTTGATGCGACAAGTCGCATCCTCTCAACCAATGGCATGAGGGAAAAGGCTCAACAGCGACGAGGAACAATAATTATTTTCACGATTGTATTCTGGGAAAAAGACATTCTACTACAAAACAAAACTTTCAGTTAGTTTGTTATTTCCAAAGTAATTATCGCAATTGCCAACAATAATATTAGAATCAAACCTATGGGCTAACATTCAGTGCGTATATTATAATATCAGGAGACTGGAAATAACTTAATAATATTGATCAAACTGGCAAACCAGTCAATATAAATTATTGAAATTTAGTAAAAACTCCATATTAGATACTAAAATTAATTAATTAAACGCAAATATGTTGATGGCAAATAAAACAATTATTAAATATTTTTACAATAGATAATAAATATTAATGATACATCGTTAGGCCTCCAAATGATTAAATTTGTTTGATAACGAAATATTTATACTTTTCATTTTGGTTAACCCATAATTAACTTTGTACTAGAGAAAATCAGAGTCAAATTTGAATAATAGAGCAAATTGAAGCCATAAAATTGCAAAATCTCATTGCATTTTGTGATGTCACAGTCGGATCACTGTAGCAGTGCAAAAGCGATCTTATAATGTTTCAAATACAGCCTGGAATTAGGGCTGCAAAGATTCAAGATTTTCACTTCGATTCAATTCGATATTTGAATGAAATCGATTCATTTTCGAATCACAGATTTAGGTTTATTGTAAGGTAACTTATTTCTCTCAGATTACCAGTGAACAAAAATGAACTGAAAGTACCACAACTTGACCCGCAATGAAAATATGCAGAATAATATGATTCTCCACAACTTTGTTGGAATGGAAAACCAAAGAATATCAATTATTATTCATAATATAGTTTAACTGTACCACAGTAGCTTATGATAACATTATTCGCTTGTTTGCTACAATTGTAGATTATGAAGCAGCTCTGCTTGGTTGTAACTACTCAAGGTGCACTATAGTAATTATATCAATTTACGATCTGTTGAAATTTCAGATTCAATTTTCAATGTGACAATTTGATGTTCGATTTTTTCGATTAATCATAGCAGCCCTACCTGGATTAATAATTATGAGATCTGCTATGCATTTAAAATAATATATATATAATTTATAAAAGTTAACAAATTGAATGAAACATCACATCTGGGCCATCGTGCTATTATTTTCTCAAAATCATAACAAAGGCAGAATTCGATATTTAGCTTTTAATCTGTCTTATATCGTTTCAATGCAATGGCCATTAGGCAATTGTTTTATAGTCTGAAATGAAAAACTAAGTGCGAACGTCAAAGCAATTGTGTAATTAATGGGGAATATTATAATTGATTATAACCACAACAAATGGCGGGAGCATACTGAAGCTTTGGTTACCTCTGTCGATCTCCCAATGCAGTAACACATGTGATGCAGCCATAATCTAACTCAGGGGCGTATATTACACCCCCAAGTATTCGGGGGTCAACACTGAGTAGAAAAAAAATTTGTTTAGTCTAATTTCATTAAAACACTTCAAAACCATCAACAACAAAAAATATCAAAAGTCAAACCCATAACAGATTTTTCAACCCACTAACATACTTTTTTGACCCCCTAACAGATCTTTTCAACCCCCTAACATTTTTCCCAACCCCCAGCAAAAAAAAACTCCGCTTCGTGGGGCAATCTTATAAGTGTTAGGGGGTTGAATTTCACATAATATACGCTCCTGATCTAACTACATAAACATCAATTTATAAAACATAGGCCTACTAAACAAATAAGTTTTGAATGCACATAAGCTTACTAGTCATTAAAGGAGGAAGGAAATTTCCTATTAGATACTCACACAATTATTTGATATTATACACAATGACTAATTAGATGGTG
>JAOQGN010278339.1:0-10157 GCA_027564295.1 Himantozoum antarcticum | reverse complement strand
TTTATTAATAGTAACAATAATATTTATAATAATGATAATAATAGTGCACTTGCATAAGTTTTTATTTACTAATAATAAAAATAACAGTAAAAAACATGCAACATCCCTTTGTTTAATCCAACTATTAACAGATTCAGGATATCCCAACCACTTTACATAAAGTTCTTATATTCCTCCTCTCCTTTTTCGAATAACACTCTCCACTCTGTATAAATCTGGTTTTGCTACCTTTTGAAGTTCTTGCTTATAAAATGTTCCGACAATTGGTTCCCCCGCCAAATCCTCTATGGCATAATCAATTGGACGAGTTTGTTTAACATCGGACGTCACCTTAAAGATTTCAGTAGTCCAATTGGGAGCATAGCCTCGCTCAAATGTACTTCTTGCTTTGCTGATACGAGCATGATCTCCAGGTTGTAGAGAAGGGTAATAACTTTTCCCATTATCCTCATCTTCATACAATCGTGACCATGTTTCTTCTTGGTTTGAGGAATTAACGTCGTTAGGGGCTACACCGGTAGAAGTATGAATTGTGTTGTAGGATTCCACAAAATTATCGATTTTATCAATATATCGTGCATCGTCGATTGCTGTCAGGTGTCTATGCATTTTTTCTCTTAGTGTGCGATTAAAGCGTTCCACTATAGCGGCTTTGGTGGTTTCGTTTTCAGCACTAAAGAGTTTTATGTTTTTTCTTTCAATAGGTCTTTGACGGATGCATTGTAAAACTCTTTTCCTTCATCCGTCTGCATTGTTCTGAATGTGGTTCCTTCCACGACAGAATTCAGTGCATCGCGTACATTTTTGCCAGATTTTGACTTGATGGGTATGGCCAAAGATTTTTTTGAAACTCCATCAATAACCGTTAGTACAAATGTGATTCCATCATTATCTTCCGAGTGAGATCGAACATCCATAAGATCAACCTGTATTTGCTCACCAAAACCTGCAACAATTGTTGGACGACGCTTGAATTTAGATATTGCTGGCTTATGAAGAATGTATGCATCTTGGCTACTCAACTTTTTTTTATTCCACCTTCGGATTTAGCTTTTCTCTCCAGTTTTCCGACTCCACTGAGAGATGATGATAGAGATGGTTGGTAATATATATCGTTTTTTTAGCCTGTCTATTCTTGAAGTCTCGTCCATTTCTGTTTTTAGGTGGATTGACACGCAGGTTGTGAGGTGAAAGAGAAGCGATTTTCTTTGCTACAGGAGAACGAGGAAGTTTAACTCCCATGCTAGTGAAAGCTCTTTTGAATTTAGTATTTACTTAATCGATTGAATTTTATCGTTTCCACCCTCTCCTCTGACCGCGTCTGATATGAGAGAAATGGTGTGTGATGGATCAAACATTTGCTTTCCCTTTTCAATAACACCAGTAGATCGATCAATCTCAAAATCGTTGTCTTCCATATTTCTTAGCAAAACATTTATTTTTATTCGTTGAACAGTAGGAAGCATATCCATCTGATCTTTAAAAACATCATTTCTTTTGGATAATGCAGATAAAGGAAGGCTATCAGCAGCAGCATCATCATCATCAGTATCATCATAGCTATCATCAGTAGACAACAATTTGTCTACAACTGATTTGCCAGAAATGAATCTGGGAGATTTTGATCTTTTTGGTGTCTTTAAAACCGTGGATTCATCGATAAACGCAGAATTTGGAAGGTTTCTTTTTAAAACCGAAGATTCATCTATTAATGCATAATTTGAAAGGTCTCTTTTTAAGGGTGGAATTTGACGTCTTGAATTTGCTCCTCGCACTCTTCTAAGTTTCGAAATATTTTTGAGATATTGCTGGTGAAAGTGTGCGTACGCTTTTACTTTATCCTCATTTGACAAAAATGGATTGTCCTGAATGGATAACATATTGCTTCTCTCACGTTTTGCTGTTGCTAATGTTGGGTTTTCAAATGGGTTAGTTGAGGATTTTAGTTTTGTAGCGAAGGATTAATAACTCGTTGATATATTTCCTCATCAATAAGGATGTATTTCTCTGCCAATTTCATCTTTGCTTTGTTTCTTCAAGATCTTTTTTTATTTACTCAATAAATTCAAATATTTTTCTCTCATCAATTCCTTTGTGAAATCGAACTCCTTCCACTTCTGCAAAATAATTTTGCCATACTCCATAGCAGTATACAATTTCGTCTGGGAGTGGTGGGCAATGGTATCACTTGACACTATTAGTTTGTAGAGTAATTGCATTTTACCAGATCCTGTAGGACCAGAAATGAGTGCTGTAAAAGGAGACTTTATTCTCGCATCTATAACATTGTTGTGGTTTTCCATGTTTGGTTTGTTAGATCAAAATAATTTATTCGACCTTCATTTACGATTGAAAACAGTGAAGTGTTTGTACCATTTCCGATAGAGTCACTATATACACTTTGAGAGGATGGAAAATAGCATTGACTCAAATCGCATTTTGAACAAGATTGACTGTTTCCAATAATGCCCAGAGCACCCGCTCGAGTGATTAATGCAAGCAACAACGCTCCTATAGATATTATAATCTTTGTTTTCTTTTCTCTGCTGTTCAGCATCTCTATCCGCCGTAATGGTTTCATAAAATGCAACGCCAGCCTCCCAAGTATTTTCACCCACCTCTATTCTTCTCGGGAATGTCTACTTTGTCTTCGCTCTCATTTGTAGGTGTATGAATAGCGCCATAAGATATAGTCGCTGATGTTTGATTTATTGTCTCATTGAGAGGAGTTTTTGACTTAAAGAGGAGGGGGAGCAATATCTTCCATGATGTTCAAAGGGTTGTTTTCTCCGGTTAACATTGGCGATGTCACGACGTCTTGCTTCTTCACTAATAATGTGTATTCTGTGGACAAATTCTCATTGATAGTGCATTTATTAGTATTTAAATATAAATAAGAATTTATTCTGACCTGTAAAGAGGATTACATTTTATTTGCTTTCTAATTGATGGATGATAGAGATTGAAGATAACTCTCATCCAAATATTTGACTTCTTGCTTTACTTCTTCTGTAACAATTCCAAAATCCAATGATTTTGAAAGGTCTCTCATTCTACTCTTTATAGGTTCCAATATACCATCTTCTGCATATTCTAACTCAACGCATATTACGCATTTTGGAATCGTTGAATCATACCTGCACCCGCAGTCAGCTACATATTTATCCATTATCTCTTTAACAATTTCTCTTCGTAATGCATAAACAAATTGAATACCTCAGAACAACAACGCCCCAAGTCCAATTTGTGGCCAAATTGAGCTACTGCCGGTTTGGGATAGTACATGTCAATAATTTATGCATCTATGTCACAGAAGAAACAGCCCAAGTCCACTCTCTAAACAGTGTAAAATCAGTAGGCTTGTTTTGTGTAAGCGGAACAATAACCCTAGTCCATGGACTTGGGTTATTGTAGCACACACAGGTAGTGGACTTGGGCTATATTTGCGCTCAACCAACTGTGACAAAGTCAAGGTGATCAAGATGGCTGACAAAGGAGACAGTGATTCAGAGGTTCATGGAAAAAAACAGAGAAATGAGCCTGAATGGGCAAGAAATAAGGCAAAAAGAATGAGAGCAGAAGGCAAAGAGTATGTTACAAGCAGGAAAAAACCAGCACCAGCAAGAACTACTAAGAATGAGTGCAGGTGAGTAAGAAATCTAGTAGAAGTAAGACAGTGGTAAGTAAACACCAAAAAAAGGTGCTGAATAACTATTATTGTACTACTTAATGAAATAATAATATGATGCCAGTTGTTTAATGTCAATGAAGACCTGATGAGTTCACCAACCACTAGACCAGAATCTGTAACAGCGTCCAGTCACAATGGCCATGATACATGTACCGCCATATCGCAACTAACTAGTAGACTATATTCCTGTTTTACTTCAGATGTGCTGGTAAAACCTGCGTTGATGGGTTTCGAATATCATTGGCAGCACAGGAAATCATTCTCCAGCAGTTCAATGAAATAGGAGATAACAAAGCTCAAGATCATTACCTTGCTGGGGGGATAAATGCTGAGGATATCAAGAGACGGCGACCGAGAACACAATCTGGAAGAACACGAGCCTGCGCTTTCACATACAAGGTAGATAAAATGTAACATTACTTATAGGTTTACCCTCACTTCATCTGAGACTGTTGCATTGCTAACATACATACTACACAGTAAATATTACATCTTTCGAACTAAGTTACCTACATGTACTGTATAACACAACAGTGAAGCAGTGCATGAGCTGAATCCTATCCAAACGCATTATTTTTGATCTGTAATAATTTCGATAATTAAACATTTTAGCACTATTAAAATATAATTCAATAAAATAGTCGAAATATAACGCCAAATAATGTGGAAATGTTGGTGAAGTCCTACACTTATCAGCACTAGATATGGTGACACGTAGCTTATAACCACTTCTGTTTCCTGTTTCAGATAAGGGCCGGTACTCAAGATTATACTGTGTGTAGAGAAGGGTATGCAAGCCTACATGGATTGGTAGCACCAGGGTCAGACATGTGGCAGCAGCTGTCAAGGCAGGAACCACACCTGTAGACAACCGATGTACCCACAACCGTCCCACAGCAATATCAGAAGAGCTTCAGCAGAAAGTTGACACTCATATTCGGCAATTTCCATGAATTGTCACACTATGGCCGGGAAAGAACAAAGAGACGGTATCTAAATGCTGAGCTGAGCGTAAGACAAATGTACATCAAATTTGTCGAACACGATTTTCCAGCTATGTACAAGTTGATCAAAGAGGATGAGGTCTAGCCAGAAGATCTGGAATGCCCAATCAGACTGAGGTACTACGGGAGGTACTTCAAAAGAAACTTTAATTATGGTTCTGGTAGGCCCAAAACAGACGTTTGCGGCACATGTGAAGAGCTGAAAGTCAACATATCAGCTGAGAAGAACCGTAACACCCGAGAGGCTTGAGACGAAAGTGAAAGTACATGAGAAAAAAGCTGAGACCTCTTATCGCGAGCTACAGAGGTGCACATTACAAGCCAAAGAGTCTGCTGAACATGAAACCATCTGCTTTGACTGAGCAGAATATTCCGTTCCCTCATCTGCCTGTGGGTGAAATATTCTACAAACGGCAGCTCTGATTTTACAACTTCAGTGTGCATTCTTGTAAGACAGGCAAACCAGTGATGTACACATGGCCTAAACCAACAGCAAGGCGCGGATGCAGTGAAGTTATTTCCTGCCTACACGAGTACATCAAAAGCAAAGTGAGTGGTGAGGTTAAGCATCTGAGTCTGTTCAGTGATGGCTGCCGTGGTCGAAATCTCAATCACACGATGATCAGGTTTTTGTTCACACTGGCGCACAAAGGGGCCTTCGAGAGCATCAACTATCACATTCCTGTACGTGGTCATTCCTTCTTACCATGTGATCGATCGTTTGGCGTGATTGAGAAGATGAAGAGAAAGAAAACGAGTGTGGAGATGTATACGGAATGGCAAGAGATGATTTCATCAAAGTTCGAAACTGTCGGCGTCACTTGTGACAAGATTAAGAACTACAAGCAACACTTTGAAGGCGCGTTCAAGAAGTCGGTCACCATCAGGGGTCAAAAGTTCAAGGTTTCAACTTACAAGCGATTCCACTTTTCTGCTCAGCACAAGCTCCAAGTTCACGCCTCGGAGTCCATGACAGGTGTCGTCGGAGAGCGATTTGCCCTGCTAAAGCCAAACTCCACCCCAAACTTTGAGGTGGAGACTCTCTACAGAGGTATGGTTCCGGTGAAAAAGGCCAAGATTGACGATGTAAGATCATTATACAAGTACCTGCAGCAGCCGACAATCGACTACATTGAGAGCATCCCATTTGGTGATGACACCTCGTCAGATGTTGATGACTTTGGTTACGAGTAAGGAGAGGCAACTGGTTTCGGTTCCAGTGACTCATGTGTAGCTAAGCACTCAGTTGTGTTATGATATACTCTGTTATCACTCATTTATGTCATCATCCATTATGTTAAGCAATAAAAGGTGTTTATGCTCACTGATACTAGTCATTAATCATAATTTCCAACATTTGGTCGTAAATTTGACATATTAGAGCAACAACAACCCAAGTCCACAAACTTTAACCCCAGTTTTTCCCAAATATGCTATGATTTCACAAATAATATTTTACTAAATTATGTAGGACCCATCTAGCAATGTTGTCATGAAATTTCATGGTCCTATGGCAAGTTTATCAGAAATAGTTTAGTTTTTATTGTTTTTCTCGGAATAGGTTATCGTGGACTTGGGGCGTTGTTGTTCCGAGGTATTCAATTGTTACTTCATAAACCCTACTGTAATTTTTTGTAATTACTATTTCAGTGTCTTCTACTTTTAACTTTAATTCATCATTTCAATGTAGTCTGCTTGTATCATATATCTATCTTATTTGAGTCTAAGTAGCTGTTGGTTTTGTACCATTTCAGGTTTCACAGTATTATCATTCGAAGGAATAAAATATCAGTGCACCTTAAAAATCTCTGTCTGTTGGCCTAGAGTTTAACAAAATTCTACAGCCGGCAAGGGCAAAGCTAAGGTCATTTTCTCATATTGTAAGGGTAATAGGATTCTTTTAATCGATTTATTTTGATTCGATTCTAAAGAGACGGTTGTGATCATAATATTTTATAATCATCTTTGCCAAAATAATTATTCAGTGCCAATCATGCACTAATTTTAAAAACTCTCAAATCGCCTACGTGACACCAACAAACAGAACTGCCAATTGACTACTTTGAGCTCTTATTTCCTAATACATGTGAACAAACCAGCTGTCAAAATTATGATTGTTTTACCATAAAAATAATAATTTAATAGAAACATGCTTATTAAGTATAATGAACTGAATATATATTTCATCATTATATAATCATGTAGTTAGACTAAATAAATTCGTCATCACAAAAATTCAGTTATTAACATCCTTAAAGCATCTACAGGTTGACATACCATCTAGTGTGTCAAGATGATACCACCAAGGGCATCATACCAAGCGAGAGAATCCGGTAAGTCAAATAGCAGCACTGGACATCCACAGCTCCTGTTGAGGGTCACAGATTTGTATCAGGCATTGCATGGGTGGACCTTGCTTTAGTTCTTTCACTGTGCCACTACTGAAGAACTGGTCACTGGACTTAGATTTTATGGTCAATAAACTAAGATATATTTACATCATTATGCTCCAGAATATCCGTGCATGTTTGAGTCTCCATTTGATAAGCAACACCTCCATGTAAGCAAACGACGGCACAGATTTGAGAACTCGAGGGTAATAATAGTGACTCATGCTTTGCCAACATAGCAAAGTCTATCCAGTCACTTAGCTTTACAGTCAGCGCTCGTGTTGGCCTCTTGTATGACTGCAAACACACCGTAGCCTAATTTTCTGTTACCATCTGATCAAGGCCTTTTTGGAGGTCTGGCAATGCTGTTCCCTTTCCTCAGGTTTTAAGACAATATTTGGTAAGTTTTTCATTAGGGCACTGTTCTTTTAAGCAGCATCGTTCTTCACTCTTCAGTGGATAATATCAATTGTAGCTACTTTTAGAAATTCAGTGAGTGTATCTGCAGATGGTCTAGGTATGGGTAGCTTGAAAACTGAAGGATATCCACTGGAGAGCTCGACTAAACATGTCTATCTAATAATGGAAGCGATAGATACGTTAATATAACTTGTAAAAGGGTATGGCAAAAATTATGTGTGCATAATATTGATGTAGATCAGATGATAGCTGAGATTGCGACAATAAATTGGAATAAACGCAGGGTGTACTAATGTGCCAACATTGTGTAATATTCTTTTAATAGGAAACGCAGCGCGACAGTCGAATAAGTGACCAACTAGGGTAAATTGTGATAATTGATATGTTAAATAAGGATTAGCTGGCTTGTTGGGCATATTGCAATTTGTCTGCATGAATTTGTGTAATTGTAAAAGGAAATGAATTCATGATAGACATACCATAGCAATTATCTAGCTTTATGAGCTCGTGAAAGAGGCTGATACCCATTTCATGAAAATTTGATGTGTAACATTGTATTTGGAACATATATTTGATGAATATATGAATTAATATATGAATAACATATGAATTTGGTTAATTTGGTCTCAAGCAAAGCAGCATGTTGTTGACTGAATTGAAAGTGAATAATTATAATATACTCAACTAGATCTGAATTATGACAACCTGAACTTGTGACTACTTGGTGAACTACTGGCCCTTCTGTTGATGCACTTTAACAATTATATCTAGTTGTAGTGAAGTTGTATCATCAGTGCATCAAATGGATGGAGGAATTAGGCATTCTGGAGACGGAAAAGATTTTCCTTTCAAACATTTGGTACTATGTCCTCTTACCGAAGTTATAGAGTTGGTTATGACTGTTGTAAGGATTACTTTCTGCTTTCTGTTGATCACACGGTAAAATTGGTTGCTAATGTTAAAATGTTGCTAATGCTGCTAATGTTAATGTTGAAGAAACAGTATGGAAGAAAATCTCAGTCATTGCAGCCAAACATAGCTCTAACAAAATTACCAGCACCGAATTCAGTGTTGTGTTATTGACTACATTATCAGAAATAACAAGTATGTGAACATAGCATGGTTGTACTTGTTGGCGGCTTCTATTGCAGCAGATTTGCAATGCCCCAGGCCTGACAAATTTTATATGAATCTGTTATTGAGCAACTCCCAAACCGGGAGGATAAAAACACCTCGATAAGGAAAGAGACAGAACAACATCAAATACAAACTGTCAAATGACCAGGGAACAACACAATGAGCACCTAGAGGGATAATTGAGCCAAATAAACGAGATACGGTACGCACTCAGGGCAGATAAGCGTAGTGTGGCTGATGCCAACAGAGCTGTGTCCACTGGCACTAAGGCTCAGAGAGCAGAGACAATCACAAAAGATAGGTTCAGATTACCAATAGTGCTGGAGATTTCCAATCATCAAATTCATAATTTGTTTTGTAATATTTCATATCCTAACTTTAGCTATTGATATCGTATTTTGTAATTTTCACCATGTTTTGAATCACGTGATGCTGACAACTTCATAAATAATGCAGATCTCTTTGAAATTTTGAGTGTTTGTTCTCCTGGTCTTAATCTGTCGACTGACACTCTTAGTGTTATTTAGTGTTGTGGTATGGGTTCTTCATTATGAAACAAATCCAAGTAAAATCAGAATTTATTTCTGATGTGACTTGCAGCATCTACACCAATGCCTCACAGTCATTTTCCAATCATTCAAAAAGTGTCAGTCACTGAACCCATTGAACTGAACACACCCAGAGTATGTGATGGTATAAACCTGAGCTTGCACCAACTCAAGAGGACATTTAGGCAAGGAATTAAGTTTTGAGAAAGATGTATCAGTCTAGGAACTCTAATACCTCCAGAAATGAAATCAGCATGAAAAGCTGATTCTGTAAGATTAAATTTGTGTACTTTAACTATTACAGGAGGGAAATCGGTCATGTAGCTTACCCTTGTACCTTTAGCAGACTTCTATAAATTATCCCGGTATTTAGGTTATGGGTCTTCAAGAAAATAAGTTAGAATGGTTGCGCACCCAGATGGGAAACGCTGGAGAAGTTCAACGTGGTTTTTATTTTTATTTTTTATCAGTATCTCATATTGTAAGGGTAATAGGATTCTTTTAATCGATTTATTTTGATTCGATCAAAATGTCTCCGAGTGGAAGCTGGGGCCACAAGCAACAAACAGTATGAGCAAAGATGACACAGAACTCGAAATCATTTAATTAAATCGACAACTATGAATTTAAAAGCATTCTAGTAATGTTCCCAGATAAAGAATCAACATAATAATATTGTGACCAGGGTTGCAACGTTTAAAACATAATCTGTTTAAAACAAGGTCTTTTTTGTCTTTAAAATAGCTGAAAAAACACTTTCCAGTGTTCTTTTTTTTAAATAACATAATATGGGTGCAAAACAGTGAAAACAGATAATAGCCAGTTATAATTCGGATAAAAGCATCTGCTATTGCTTGGTTGCAGTCCACACTTTTATCAAATTTATCAAGTTCAGGCATGCTAGAATTTCTCGAGGGTTTGATGACCGCCATATGCTCATCGGTGAGAGTGAGCGTGTCTTCTCTAG
>JAOQGN010278328.1:0-10157 GCA_027564295.1 Himantozoum antarcticum | reverse complement strand
CATGGAGGTAAGTACATTAAGGTAAGTACATGGAGTTAAGTACATGAAGGTAAGTACATGAAGGTAAGTACATGAAGATAAGTACATGAAGGTATGTACATTAAGGTAAGTACATGAAGGTAAGTACATGGAGTTAAGCACATGAAGGTAAGTACATGAAGGTAAGTACATAAAGGTAAGTACATTAAGGTAAGTACATGAAGGTAAGTACATGGAGGTAAGTACATTAAGGTAAGTACATGGAGTTAAGTACATGAAGGTAAGTACATGAAGGTAAGTACATGAAGGTAAGTACATGGTGCCCATAAATCCACTACACAGCATCATCATCATCTTGACGCTTTTGTATTTGTAGACACCTATGTTATTTCAGCCTAAGACACACCTAACTATTAACGATCTCCATCGGCCTCTATTCTGTATTAGTTCTATTGCTTATTCGTAGGTTATCCCTAGTTCTTTCAAGTCTGCTTTTATTATTTTATGCCATGCATGTTTAGACGCACCTCTTGATATTTCCCATTTGTTCTCATATTCCTCCAGAACAGCTCTTACAGGAGTCTCGGCGGGTAGTCTGGGGATATGACCAAAGAATCTGGGTCGATGTAATTTGATGGTGTTGCACCAGGGTGTTTCGGAACTTCGTCTGCAAAGCTCAGCATTGCTGGCATATGTTCTGGATGTTTCTTAGGATTTTACGATGGTACACATCTATGCTGGATGTAGTAGTCTTTGTTGTTATCCAGGTTTCGCTGTTATAAAGGAAGATGCTTGTCACATATGCGTTAAAGGCACGTAGTTTGGTATTGATGCTGATCTTGATGTCTTTGGTAATGTGTTTTATGCTGGATAGTGCGATGTTGGCTAGGAATTTCCTTCGCTTCACATCCTCTTCGGTATCTAACGGAGTGCCTAGTTATTTACACTTCTTCCAATTAGTGTCTACAGCTCTTGTGATGAAATGTTCTTCGGTCATATCAGCATTGATTTCGAGATTTATTTGCTTGAGAAGGGGATGGAGTACTCTGTTTCATGCAATTTATGAGGTGGCTGCTATTCAGACCTATTCAACAAATGTCAATTGCATATTGAAGAGGTAGGATGGTGTTCCTCCGTGCCCGTTGGTAGGTGTGATCTAGAAGATGGCTTGATGGTTGTGGTGTCGAGTGATGTTCATGTGGTTTGTTGCAGTTATGCTCAGTCTGGTGCTGTTTATTTTTTGTGGACGGGTTCAGTGCGTTGGCCAGGTATAGTGTAAATAGAATTGGACTCATACAGTCCACTTGAGAAGTACACCTATATTAGTTGTGAATTATGTTCCAATTTTGTTGTCAATCTTCATGGCAAGTTTCACGTCTTTGATGAGTAGTTTGATGAGGTGTAATTCATATTTTTCTAGTATGTGTTGTAGATCTTCCATGATGGAGTTTCTGCAGACTGTATCAAATGCCTTGCTCATGTCCATCATTTATTTATGGGTTTGGTAATTGATTGAGGTGATGGCCTTCTTGGCATGTATCTTCATGGTAAAAAGCGGCTCAGTGGCTCCTCGTTCTGACGTGCATGATGCTTGAGGCAATGGTATTTCTTCATCGATATTTCGGTCCACTCGAATTATCGACCATTTAATGCCAGGATTTTTCTAATGATGGACAATAGAATTATTAGTCTCAGGTTTGCGGGTAGTTATTTTGCTTTGCCTGGCTTTGTTGAGGTATTAGCAGTCCTTTCTTTATCTCTTTAGGGTGTGTTCCTGTCTCTGCCATTATGTTGAAGATATTCGCAATGATTTGATATAATGTGGTTGGGCCGTACTTTAGTTGCTCTACTAGTATTTTGTCAATCTCCGGGGCTTTGTTATTCTTCATGCTTTTGGCTGCTTTGTGCATTTCTCCTTCAGTAAATGATTCTCTCATTTTGGCTGGTATGATCTGTTGCATCTGCTTTTTCATTTTAACAGCTGAACATCTTTAGGAAGAATTCTGTAATGATTTCGATTTGGTTTTCTCTGTCAGTTGTTAGGCCTTCTGGTGCAATTACACCCAGTGGTTCTTTCTTTTTCATTCGTTTTACGTTTCTTATGGCTATGTACATCTTGTTTGAGTCGTCTTTGGCCTCTCTGTTTCTTCCAGCTCATACTCAATATTTTCTGTTTTCTTCTTCTTGTTCTTCTTCTTCTCTGTTTGTACATACATTTGGTTTCTTTCTTATTTTAGTTCAGCTCTGTAGGCTTCGTTGTTGGCTGAGTTGATCTTCTTGCGGATCTCTTTTTGCTTTGAGGAAAGTATACTTAGGGCAAGGTTTCCAGATTTCCCTGGTTTTATGTATCTGAGTTTGTCTACTGCTGCTTTGGTGATCGTTTCGACTAGCACTGTTCCAGAGTTGTTGCGGCTTTCTTGATCTGCCATCTATGAGGTGGTCTTCAGTGTCCATGAGGTTATCTCAACATCGAAGGCATATTTTGCCTGTGTGATCGGGTCTTGAAGTTTCTGAAAGTCTATTCTGTTGCTGGTCTATCCCCTTATTGCTGTTGGGGAACTGATGGCTATCTTCATATGTACCAGTCGATGGTCAGTAAATGTATCTATTCCGTTGTGGGACCTGCAGTCATGAACCTTGTTTTGGTGTTTTATTTTGCCTAAAATATAATATATTTGATTTCTGTAGGGTTTCTTTCTTATGTTGTTTTGTACTGTGAGTGGACTCTCCAATGTTCCTCTACGTGCCATCGTGTGTTTAAATTTGATGTCAGTCAGTACAAATTCCTTCCTATTGGCCAGGTCTAAAAGTTCTATACCGTTTCTGTTTGCTTTTCCCTTGCCATATTCGCCCTGTTCTTCGGGTTGTCGTGATAGGCACTCCCTGTCTTGGCGTGAAAGTCTCCTGCTATTATGAGAATGTTCTTGTCATTAACTTTCCTTATGAACCCTTCCAATTTGTTGTAGAATTTTTCTCTGCTATCTGGGTATTTTGCACTCACTGGTTGAGTGGGGACGTATGCATCTATGACTGCAATGAACCTGTTGTTGTGTTTTATCTTTATCATACAGATTCTATTGTTTATTGGAGTTAATAGGGCATTCATACTTTCTCCCATTGCAATGGCAACACCAGCTTTGTTGTTGTTATCGGAGGCACTAAGACACCAGACAGTAATAAGAAATATGTTGCTGTTCACAGAATAAATATTTCCATTTTTGATATAGTGCATGAACCATTGGTGTTAGACACTTCTAACTTCTACGATTGGATTCTCCAGAAAAATATGTACACAAAACACAGGCTATAAATAGCTCCCTCACAACCCTCAGTCTCACAGTCAGTACATGATCAATCAGCGATCAAGTGACTGTGAGACAGTGACTCAGACTAGGGGATTGTTTTAGAATGCTCAAGTACACCTTCTAACTACCAGAAAAGTGATACGATTTGTTATGCTAACTAGAACTAGGTGGTGGGTTCCCTGTAGAACCGATTTGAATGTGGTGACAAACAATAAATTTTCTGAAAGTAGTAAATTTATGAGCTGGTTGTACCCAAAATGCCAACCGGAGGTGAAGTGCAAAATGAAGTCACCTCAGTTCGCTGTTAGAAGCATGACTTCCATGGGAAGTTACGTATGGCTAGATAGCTGAAAGCTTTATCTACCGGTCTAAGCAAGAAGTATAACTCTAACACTTTTAGAAATGGACATATTAATAGTTGGTTGTCGATATAGTAAATAGCCACATAGTGCGGCTAATAACCTTATGTATTTGCCATTATGATGCATAGTGCGACAACTTGTAGCGAAAGAGTTCATTAATCAGTTTGTTCGTACCATAACTGTTATTGTGAAAAAACATATGTTCTTGCAAGGCAGAGAGTTAGCATAAACTTACCTAGATGCTGAGCTCTTTGCTGCAGGATTAGATTTTGCACTCTCTGGAAACTACTCGTTATTTGCATAGGAATAAAGGATACTAGAAAACATTGGAAAAACAAACTCATGGTAGTTTTATCAGCTTTATTATTTATGCATGTTCTGATGAAGAATGGTAGATAATTCATCCCATAGCAAACATGAGCACATAGCACATACACAGACAACAAATAGTGTGTGTGAGCACAATGCACATAGCACAGACAACACATAGCATACACGAGCAAAAATTAAATTATAATTATACAGATTAGAGCTGTCCCGATTCACAAAAAGTAAGCCGATTCAGATACCGATTCGATCTACCGAATCTCACCAGAAGCCGAACCGATTCAGATGCTGATTCAGATACTTTATAATTTATAGTTTATATTATATAATTGAGTATTTATTTTGGTAACAAAAATGAGAAAGCATAATTTTTATATTTGTAATTATAAATTATAAGCTAGATCTTCAGTCTTCACATCCGGAGTGATGAAAATTCGGCGCTTGTGATATTTCGATATTTGTAATGATTGGAAATGGGAAAGATTACACTAGATCATTTACATCCGGATTCTACCGTGATGAAAATTGGAAATTATCAAATTGAAAATTAGGAGATTATGAATTGTGATATTTCATATTTGCAATTTGTATTTTGTTGTAATTATTGGAAATGGGAAAGGGAAGGTAAGTGATACATCACTCATCACTATTCACTATCACTGTGATAGCTAATAGCAAAATAAAATAATCTGATCTTACAGATTTGTTAACAACTGAATCGGCCGATTCAGATTCGGATACTTTACCTCCATATCGGTGCCGATTCAGATGCTTGAATCGGAATCGGGACAGCTCTAGTACAGATATATTGAACATTTTTAGAATACCAATGCCTACGGAAACACCTCCAATGCCATTGTACTATTTAGCAATTGTGCTAATTCTTTAGCAATTGAATTTTAAAACACCCTTTTTTTACTTCCGAGTATAATGTATATATTATATATTGCTGTTGATTGGTCTCCAATGAGATGTTCCAAGAACTTGTGACATAATAATCACAAAATAAGTAAACTTATCACAAATTACAATTTTGGGTAAACGTGTCAATTTCCAAAGTATGTGATTGATGCAAATTGTTTATGTTTATGCTTAATTGCTTGCCTCCCACCCCAAAGAGGGATGGGTCGGATCTGGTTATATTAGCAAAATGCTGAGAGATCGATTATGACGAGCCAAATTTGTTTTCTTCTGAAGACCGGCTATGCTTCCCCAAAAAATCACAGATTTATGCCTTCCATTAAATGAAAAACAAAATTCTTACAACACACTCCGTGAACTTTCAGCGAGCTATTCAGGTACCTAATAGCTAGTAGCAACTAGGATAGCAATGGTTATCACATTTTGATAGTTCAATAGGTGTAGTGGAATATTTAAAAAAATTACTCTCAGTGTCACTTACAAACTCGCATGCATTAGGCCTAGTGTCTAGGCCTAATGGTTCTTAAACAACTTACTTTACAATTCAAAAAATAACTAATCATGCTTGTTTCGAAAGATTAAAAACATCAAAATTAAAGAATATTTGCTTATCGAAGGAATTCCAGTAACTTGCTATTATTTTGTTTTGCTTTTACAACTTGATTCAGCAGTTTGACATGGTATTTGGATGCTAACATTTAATTATGAATTTTTTACATCAATCACCTGTTCCGTCTTGTCTTGCAAATTTGGATAATGTGAAGATAACTCTAACTAATGTCACATCACCATTTAATATTGTTCTGAAGATAAGAATTCCGACATTCATTTTTACAATCTTTGAAAGTGCAGAGTGAGTACATTACTGCTATTATGCTTAGTAATGACACGGTGGTTAGTTGTTCTAATGCTGAGTTATGTTGCCAGAAGTCATAGTAGGTGAGAGAGGGAGAAACGACTGTTGTAAAGTGTTTACTTATATTCGAGAATAACTGCTAACACCAAACTGATTAACATAGTGCACCAGCAGCCCCATTATTCATACAGCTGGGCTGCCTAAATAAATCAATATCGCTGATGCAAATACATTGTTATAAGCGTGTCATGATGCGCAGTCGATAGTGGTCTGAACTTTCAAGCCGAGGGGTGGAGGTCAAGTCCCAGCTGTGGCATTCAGACAAAAAGCCGTATGCCTTTTGCCTGAATTAGCCCACATTTGCTCGGTCCATACTTGCTGGGTCTATAATTAGCCCTATTTGCTCTAGCCCATATTTGCTGGGTCCACTGCATAACTGGAGGGGTTTTCGGGTCAAATGCTTAGCGAACTTTCAAGCTAAGTAAATAATATTTAACGTTTTTCTATGGGCGGAAGTAACCTCAGACAAAAACTGGAAATCGATAACAATATGCTATGGAATACTGAATTGTCCAACAGTTAAGTGACTGTGTGATCACACATGCAATCACCACAGCGCATGATTCCCTAGGGCCTAGTTTAGGGATCGATGAAAAATTCAATATTTCAAACTCTAAGATTTTAGAGCGGACCTCCAATTTGGATATGAAAATTTATGGTGGCCGTTGCCGTGGTAATGTGATGTAACACGGTGATTGCCACATCGTGGCTCTACAGTGGCGATGCAGAGCAGAGTGATTTTTGTTCCTGCTGATCTCGAACTTCAGTCTTAATATTTTGATAGAATGATAGGACATCTGTCATCTAGGGATAATATTTCTAGCAAGCAGTGGGACAAAATAATTACTAATATATTGACTCTATTTTGAGAACAAAGGAACTGAACACATCATATTCAAGTCTTGAACAAGCGCTACTTTGATTGACTGAAGTGTTTGGTAGCCGTGGTTTCTCATGCACAGACTATATATATAACAAGACCCACAAGACAATATATACATTGCCAGTGTTACTATACTTACCAGGCGATGGAACCTTGAAAGAACAATGCGTTTGCACCACAGATTTTGTTTCCTATTTACCAAAATTAATATTACTACTACTATTGGTGTTACTAAAACGACAGTGATATGCAGAAATGAACTTCAGAGTGCACTTCACATCTTTCACTGTTATGCACCAACTTGTAGCATTGATAGCCTACGGAAACAATTATGGACACAAGTACACAAGACGTTTCTGGCGGGCCCCAAAACTTTGTTAGGAAGTTTATTAAGCCCCAGGAGAAGTACAACAATGATAAAAGAAGGTGAGTAGATAGTACACTACTGTAAGTAGTGTACTTACAGTTCAAGTGTGTATCTACTCTGGCAGGAACAACAAGACTGAAACATACTGGTATATGACAGCATTACTATGGTAGTTGGCCCATTAATAGCTTAAGAGTTTGTAACGCATAGTGTTCAAATATACAGGGAATGCATTGCAATACATAAAGCTGCCTACAGCAAGGTAATTGTATGATGTTATTGCAATGCCGCTAAATGGTATAGCGTGCCCGTATTCTCAGTAACAGGTAACTTGGATATTGGCTAGATAATAGAGGCAGCTGTCTACATATGTAGGATACATCTGCAGCCAGCATATAAGGTGCTCCATCATCTGGGGAATTTATCTGTCCTCTACTAATCTGGGTGCAGGCATCTTCACTAACTGCAGCTAGAAAGCTGGCAGCTGCCTACACGATCAAGATGCAATAATTGCACGTCCATAACATATCCCGCACCATTTGGAAGTCAGGGGCCTAACCTCCCAAATAACTACACCAGAGTTAAGATGATATCTTGGGATCACATGGCTGTGCCAAGGCAACAATCTCTCAATCCTTTAATGTTGCTCAGTGGCCCCACCTAGTGAACATGACACGATAAATTATTATTATTACAAGTGAACTCGAACCCACTAAATTACAAAAAGAAATAACCTTCTTGATGCAGATAAAGCAGGCCGAACCCCCATGCGCTAACAGAACGTAACCCACATGCATCAGATGTAGCCCAGAGCAAAACTTGGATTACTTTCATGCGTTCCAGGCAGTGCCTCAGTGCCTTGTTCAGGTTCTACAGCAGTCTCAGCCTTTGGTACAGACATGGATGTTCCAAGTGCAGAGTGGTTTACAGCTGCATAGCCCACCTCGTCCCAACTCACATCCAGTAGACTTTCATCTAGCACATCTGAATCACCATGGAGTAGCATTAGATCATCTATCTCCATAGCATTTGCCCCACTAGTATGGTGCTCCGTCAGTCCTGACCGTCTTCTTCTTAATTGATCCATGCAGCAAATAGTGTTTCTCAGTTGTCAAGGAAGTTCAGAGTAGTAATGACATCGCAGTGCAGTACCCGGTGATTTATATTAGACATGCATTCCACCTTCATTACAAAGTCACGCATGCCAAGGCACTGAGTTGAGGAGTTGCACTGGTGATGGTTGCTGTGCTATAACTGGTGAATGAACTATCACTATTCTAAATGCTAAACTAGCACAAGGGTGTGTGAGGGTACCTAACGGAAGAAACCATAAATGATAACTTATCACGTTATGAATGTCACACATTCCTTACTGGTCACGTGCGTCGCTAGCCTGGCGACTGGTCACATGATCATATACTAGTCCGCGATATGAGGCGCAGACTGATTTCTAAATTCACCTGGGCTAATCATAGTTACTATGCCAATTAGTACATGCAGTGGCAATCACAGTACCTTGCAGTGATTGACTATGTCTATGTCTTTAGGAAATGACATAAACATACTTCCTGTTGGGAGTAGTGTCAACAGGAAAAATATGCACTTTTCTAAATTAGTTCCGATAAATTAATAAGATGTACACCTTACATAGAAATCAGTCACCATATTATAATCTTAATGTGAAATAGTATTTTCATACCATGATGGTGGCTTCCTACTACGCTTAGGCTCTCCAATGCGAGGTTGAGTTTCGACCTCGACAATGGTTTACTAGCTACCAGTACATATGTTGGTCAACCAGTTGCTTTACCACGTCGGTGCTTACTTGACCCTCATTGATGCTTGAGATTGTTTTGCTCTACTTTACCATCTAAAGCATTTCTGCCCCTGGTCTTAACATTAGAGCTGTTCTCTTTATTGCCATCCAAAGCATTCCTGACCATAGCATTTTTAAGAAAATGTTTCTCCCGTTAACACATTACCTCCTGGACCTTTGGGCACGGTTTTGCGCCTGTATTTCTTCTTTGTCACGGCTTTCAATTGAAAGCCCATCAGTTTCTCTATAAGCAGATATATTGATCATACCTGTAGATGGTTTTGGTTCAAAATTATAAATTTTCAAAATCGGATTATGAATTAAATAAAAGGGACAACTCCCGGGCGGCCATGGGCAGTTTAGGAGCTAATGGGTTAACCATCTAAAGTATTTCAGCCCCTGGTATTAACAGTAGAGCTGTTCTCTTTATTGCCATCCAAAGCATTCATGCACTTGGCATTTTTAAGATAATATTGCTCCATTTAACCATCTAAAGCATTTCTGCCCCCTGGTTTTATTTGGAGAATTTTCAGTATGTACACGTTGACAATGTGCTCCACCTCAACCGGCATTGGTCTTGGGTCCAGTAGGCCTTCCACCATTAGGTATGAGGGATACCCTGGTAGGTCTACCTTTCCTAGCAGAATGGGGTTGGCATCCAGTTGAAGATTTAGCCGTGTCTTGATCAAGGTACACGACAGTTTGTTCAACTGGGCATTCGTCGACTGGGGTAAGCCGATGATAATATTTTAACCTGGACTCATTAACAACGGGCTCAGTAACCAGCCAAAAGCAGTAACTACTTTTGGTTGGTTACTGCCATATACTACTGTAGGAGACAGAAAGCTCCATTATTAAATATATTAATTTAAATATTTCATGAAACCACAAGATGTGGCAGTATTTTGTATATATATTTTTATAAAAATCCTATGCTGTAAGATTGGATTATTTCTTCCTGTCAAAACAAATGTGTTTTAGCTGCACCAACTTTTAGAAAGTGGCACAGTGTGGCAATATGCCTATGGATTCAATAATCAAGTTCTTAAAACTAATAATAAAATAATATACCAACAACAAAGCACTTGAGTTATTATTGTAAATAAATCATAATATTATGAACTCACTCTCTCATAATATTGTTAGTGGATATGCAATTATTGCATCTTGATTGTGTAGGCAACTGCCAGCCTTCCAGCTGCACCTAGTGAAGATACCGGCACCCAGACTAGTAGAGGGCAGATAACTTCCCCAGATGATGGAGCACATTATATGCTGGCT
>JAOQGN010278317.1:0-10157 GCA_027564295.1 Himantozoum antarcticum | reverse complement strand
TCTCGGCGAGTAAAATATCGTTACGTATTATTTATGTTATATGATATGTGATTAGTCAGCTTATTCCCACGTGATCGAGTGTCGGGCCGAAATGTCGGGGGCAACCCGACAATGTTGGGTTCCAAACGTCTTGCCTCCGACATGGATTTCGTCTTGCCTCGTCACCGATTTTCCCTTTACACTCGCCCGACATCGGCCGAAAAGTCGGCCGATGACATTTCGGCCGATTTTTCGGCCTAGTATAAACTCAACTTAAGAGTACTGTAGTTATCTGTAAGAATGGCCAAGAATATTTTTTGGATACTAAATTATGCCTGAAGGGTGAGAATATTTATACTATAAAAGTGGGTAGCCTAAGGCCCAGAAGATGGCCGGCATAATACGGGGGTACAATAATGTGTGATAACATATAGTATAATATAATTAGGAATGCAACTACACTTCACACTTTAGAAACGTGGAGTGGCAATTAGCAGAAGAAGTGTCAATATGACAGAATGCACTAGATTGAATATGGTAGACTGAGCTAAAAAATGTAAATAGGGGTGGACACAGCAATGTAAATAGGGAATACATGTAAATAGGGGTGGACACAGCAATGTAAATAGGGAATACATGTAAATAGGGAGGTCACAACAGTACTATCATAAATATTGAACAAACTATCACTCACAAGGGTCTAAAGGCAATCCCAGTACTATATAAGCACTCTTTAATTATTGAATCACAGAGCCTCTGAGTAATAAGAGCATGAGACTATTAGATGAGATGCAACAGAGAGCTGATATGTTAAACAAAGGAATGCACATTTAGAACCAGAGGCTTTACGTAATGAACAGTAGGATTCAAATTTGCATTATAAAATGTATCTTTAACATAAGAGTTTGAGAATTGAGCATAATAATGCTGAAATGAACATGAAAGAGTATCAAATTTTCATTTTCTTTGCAAATGACACTCCATACATAAATTTTATGCTAATTCATGGTCTTTGAGTGTCCATTGAAGGCTTGCTCAATTTCTTGCATAGTTTATTAATAGCATGCTTGAAAGATATTTTCAGTGATGTCCCACGCATATGTACATGTAATTTTCGTCTGGTTTAGTGTCAGCAGGTGCAAAAGTGGCTTTGGTATATTAGGGACTTAGTTGGACAGTTTCCAGGTAGCAAGCATTCGCCATTGAGTGGGTTTTATAATCACATGATATTGAAACGGAATCGAACTCTCCCCAGACTTACCTACATGTTGAATATACACTATTATTACCACATGAATTATATTACCCAATGCTATGCTACCATGAGGTTATACTACTCATTATGCAGACCTCCCGGCTCAGCCGGTTCGGGTTGAGCAGGCCATATTTTTGAATATAGGCATGTGGAATTTCGATATTAAGTTGTCATTCTTAACGTCAACTCTTGGAGCTCACACAGTGATTAGATTTTATATTTCATAAATATTTCGTATACAATAAAACTGCAAATATTAAAATATATTTGCCAACGCTTGTTGTACAAGTGGTTATACTTATTATGTATAATATGAGTGGCTTGTTTCTATGCAGAACTTGGTATCTACTATCTATGCCTGGTTTGTTTTTACTCGGAAGGTCCTCTCCACCCCACCAATAGGGAAGTCTACGAGTATGTGTTAACGAATGAGAAAGCAAACATCATTTGACGAGGACTAACTGAAATTGCAACGTCAGCGGTATAATTAACAAGTGACCATACACATGGCTTATGATATTATTATATCTATCATAGATGGTTACGATTGACATATTTTAGACTAACTCAAAGTGCTCAGTTATACTTATTTCAAGTAACTTCTTAACACTCTAAGAGTGCAGCCAACAGTTCTGATCTTCAGTATGTAAAATTGTAAAGTTTGTCGTACCGTATTGTCAGAATTGCAGTAATGCGGATTCCAGGAATTGTTGTTGAAGTAAAACACATCTGTGATCTGTCTGTCTGTCTCATCTGTCATCATCAGAAAAGAGCCGTAAACCTTTTGACATGAAAAACTCACGAAATGAAAAAATTCTTATTAGTTTTTGCTTTGTTCTAATGTTCTAATGTAAAAAATGTTCTAATGTAGATTGGAACTATGTAGAACGATAGATCTAATCAAGCTTCAATTTTGCGACTATAGATGGCCGTAGATAACTCTTTTTTATCTAACTATACGATAATTATTTATAATTATAATAATTATTGCTGTGATAGATCAACGAAGTTATAATTGATTAAGCCAACCTTAAGATTAATCTTAGCTTGGCAGAAGATTCTTGCGATAGGTAACGGAATAATCATTAGTTAAAAGTTTGGCAGTAGCTCATGTGATTCATTTATTGCACAAATACATAGGAATATTATAATAGGGAATTATAATAGAGAATATAATCCCTCAGATTTCTATTTCTTTCTTTACCAATGCAATGTATTTGTTACAGCAGAAGCCTATTTGTAGATGTGACATGGGGATCATGCTGATCGCTCATTTCCAAAGTAGCTACTGGATGCAAACACCGCTGTATGTTATGTTCCATCTTTACTTGGTGCTAATGCAGCACCGAGTAACGAGTATTTAATAGTAGTAGTATATCATTTTAGAAATTATTTTATGTTCACAATTATTATTTATACCGATATTATAGAGCAGAAAGCTATAAAATCATGGCCAATCATTTGTGTTATACACTGTAGTTGTTACTTCATGGCCAATCATTTGCTGTTATACACTGTAGTTGTTACTTGTTAGTGTTAGTGATATAGTTGAACAAATAGTGTACTTTTTAAAAGCTGAAGTGCTAATAACAAACAATGATGAATGATGAACTCATTCGAATGATGAATGCTCATTCGAATGATGAATGATCATTCGAATGATGAATTCATTCGAAACAATGATGGAAGCACAATCTCAATAAATTTAATGTCAAAGAAAAAACCAGTAACATAATTAACATTTAATAATATTACATCAACATTGCATCAACATATCACTAGAGATTGACTTACAAGAAAAATAAAACATGGTCCATTGTAGAAAACAACATAATTTCATGGTAAAGTATAAATTTGCTCTTTCTGTTTATTATCATACCAAGATATCTAGTCGTCAATTATTCTCCACAATTGCTTGCAGAGATTAGGAAAAGTGTCTTGTCCTACCTTTCCTATATAATCGACCTTGACATGTGCATGGAAATATCCACCCATAATGACCATGTTTTATAATTTTAGGAATTGGATCGGCCTTTATTTTTGCTGCTACATTCGACGGTGTGTCAAGATACTTCTCGGGACATCAACCAACACCATTTGTTGCCCTGATATTAGCGTTTAGTCTTGGAGAGATGGCTGCTCCCCTGTTGCACAGTAAGTTTTATGAGTAGATTTATTTCTACCATGTTCAATACAGTGACTGTATATAATATACATGTAAGTGTATATCGCCATCTCAATATCATCATTACTATGGAGTGATCATTGGTCAGGTGGGTAGGAACTAGTCACCTCGCATGTAAGGTTCTAGGCTTGATTCCTGAAGCTGTGTCAATTTCTTTGCTAAGAATACTAGGGAATACCCTAACCCTAAAATTGCTCCATGTGTGCTAATCAGCATTTGAGATACCAGATGCCAGGTGGGTTTTCTACGACTAGCACAGCTATTATAATTGTATTACATTGCCACTTAAAACAATACAAACGAAACCAAGGCCACAACAACTGAGAATCTTGCACTACGTTTTCTCCCTCATCTGATTTAAAATCTCGCCAAACAATAGCAATGAGGTTTCCTCATCCATTATGACCTTAAAAGACAAATTTGGATAAGTTTTGAAGATTTTTGGTAAACAATAAACGAAAACTGCTCCCTCCTCATCAGATTCTTAAAATTTCCTAAACACAGAGAAAGGGCTTCCGTTCGTGTGGTCCAAACTATAAATGAGGATGTTCATTAAAAAAATTGATGCCAACGAAAAATACAATAGTCTTTTCATAGTACGACATTTAATTGAAAAATATTGATGATATGTTCTTTCTCTTCAATGTAAATCAACCGCCGACTATCAGCCATATATGATATTAAAGTATGACTGTGTATTTTATTCAATTAATATGCAAATTCAAAATGCTTATTTTAAAATGAGCAGTGATTCCAAAGACTGGACAACTATTTAGCTCAGTCAATATTTTTTTGTAAAACAATTTGGATATCTTCAATGCTTATAATAATTATGAAGAAATTGTTGTTATTCGGTTACAAGTTTACATAGATCAGAGCCGGGATCAGAGATGCAATTAAACCAGCTTTTTCTCAAAGTGACCAAAATCTTTAATATTGCAGCGATGATTGATGAAGGTATTTTGAAATGGAAGTGTAGCAAAAATGAAGTTTACTTGAATACCATGTTAGTAACTGTGGGATTTAAATTCATCATTATTTAGCATCTTATTATTTTAAAATTATAAAAATCTATAAATTTCAATTGTGTATTTTTTAGAATATGTCATAGAGATAATCGGATTCACCCACCATCTAATTTTCTGCTCTATTGTGCTGCTAGCTGCCGGACTGACCGGGTTAGCCTATCTGCCAAGATCCAAGCTGACGTCTTCAGAAAGTGGTGCTGCCAGTAAGACAAAGGCCCTAGCAAAATTTGAAATGAAATTGAAAGGTAAACATTCATCTACATACTTTTTTCATCTAATTGAAATAATGATGGCAATGATCTGCCGGTTGCACAAGATAAATTTTCAAAATTTCAAATATTACACAATCACACGATTTGGGAAATCGTATGTGACATACTGTTTCTCTGAATCCTTCCAATCAGAACATAAATAATTATTTTAATGTAAAACTACTTATTCCTGCATCCTTCGTGAGAATAGTGGTCCGAGAGGAGAGGGGCATATTATGTTATTTGAGGATCACAACCAAATTTGAGTGAGCAAGAGTGCCCACGGCAGGATGTGGAGACGAACTCAGGCCATGTCAGTGAGAAACTAATTGCAAAAATATAACGGTATACTATGTGTGAATCTGTGAATCTTGCATTTTCCTTTGAAATCACGGTGCATTTTGAAGTCATTGATGTTATATTATTATAGAATTTTGAATAACTTCAATCTTAGTCTGAGCCACTATAATGTGCATAAGGAATGACAGTCACATATCCACTGCCTTTTATCACCAATTGCCACCACCTCAGAGTTAACCAACTTCCTGTAATCAGAAATAGCAAACTGTATATAGTGAAGGGAGGGGCTGGAATGGGGCTGGATTGGTGCTGGAACACTATTTGCCTGCTTATAGCATAGCTATTGTAATTCTGTCACAGACAAGAAAAAAGGTATATTCTATGTTAGTCAACTTCACCAACAGCAAGTTGAGAAACCAGACCGGTACATTACTGATCTGGAAGAGAAATCTGAGGATTCATCTTCGCCCGCTGGCCCTGTTCAAGACTGGAACAAGCTGGAAGGCTGGAAGTTGTCAAATCTGCTACTCCTTGTTAATGACGGCCAAAATCAGAAGGACACCGCTAATAACATGGAGGTCAGTTCGTGGGAATAATTGAACATTATTTATATTGTATTCTCAGTTCATATAACCGTGTCTAAAAACCTCTTGAAACCCTCAGGTCTACTTACAAATTGAAGGGAATAAACTAATGAATTTTTCACGTTTGCTACTATAGTAATACGAAAAGAACTTCATTTGAAAAAATTCTAATCTGATCCTACAGCAAGATACGAGCCCTAAAGTGGGTTTACAGTATGTTTCCAAGTTAACTTGGAGCCAATCAAGCTTATCAACCTGAGCCTGCCAACCAAGTTTCCTGTATGTCTCCTAGTCAACTGCAGGTGAAATAGCGGAGGACACTTGGGCAGTTGCGTTTCCCTCAGCAAGACCTGCTTTAGGTGCATTACTGGCAACATTCAGTATCACTGCTAACTGCTACCATTCAGTATCACTGCTAACTGCTACCATTCAGTATCACTGCTAACTGCTAGCATCTCGCTCCTGTTACAGACCACTAGTGAGAAAAGCTGCCCAGAATCGGATGCCAAGAGTGAACAGTCTGACATCGATGATCAGCAAAGTGGCAGCCTACGCCAACTGGTCTCTCTGATGCACGGAGGTTCGATTGCTGATCTGATCTATGACAAAAAATTGGAAGGTTCCTCTTTTACGAAGCTGATCACCAAATTACCTGTAAGTAGCAAGTACATTACTAGCTTTACTTCTGATTTTAAGGTCAACCCCTCTTCTGCATTGCGTTAAAAACACATGAATGACTAAGACCACGCTGGAGCTGATGGAGGCTAATTAACGTACCTTACTATTACAAAGACAAAGACTGATGTAGGCCTACAAAAATATCTTGTTTTGCGCCGTTGAACTTTTAATATTTATCCCTTTCTTTTTTTCACATTAGTTTCTATTCGGCACGGAGCTACCCACAATGTATAGTTTCGGCACAGAGCTACCCACAATATATAGTTGATGCGTTCATAAAAAATGCTCTAAATAGCAGATTGATGTTATTTTACTTCGAATTATGTCATTATTTAAGCAAATTAATAAAAGAAATACATTAATAAATAATTGAATTAATTATTCAAACTAATTGACGTAAAACAAATTTTGTTCACAAAAGCTAATTTTGCAAACAAATTGCTGCAAACTGATCAAATTTGTTATTGACGAAATATGGTTTCCTCTATGCAAGCCTGGTTGTCTCTAGGAGCATTATTTAATTATTCATTTGATGTCATTGTTGTTGATATATTTAATAATAATATTGTTGAATTACCCATACATTTTTGTCTTATCCTAATTGATCTTTTACAGCCTGTAATAGCTTTCTTCTGCGGAGGATTCTTCTCGTTTGCTGCTTTTGTGGCATTCCTTGGTATCATACCGGACTACTCTAGACATCAGTTAAAGCTCTCAGATGCAGAGATCACTTACGGTATGTGCATCATTTCATTATTAACATAAATCTAATAAACCATAAGGAACAAATACAAAAATTATTTATAAAATAACAGAGAAAAAGAAAAGAAAAAAATATGAAACATTACCTGACTTGTGTAAACCAATACTTACTCAAACTAATCTATGATAACATCAGAGGGCTGATGGCTTTTTCTATATTTCTTGTCTTTCTTTAACAGTGCATGTACCTTGTGTAACTTTCTCTATTTTATTTTTATTTTTATAATACAATAGTTTTGGTGTCAATTTCTTAATGACTCTTTCATCTATTAGTTGTATTTTTTTTCTTTTAAGTAAACATTCAGGTTTATCACTTGGGACCATTTGATGTAAATCTATAAATACAAATCTTACTACAATACACATCTTATCAATCTAACCTTTACCTACAAATCATCACAGAGCTAAAATTTGGAGAAGATTTGGTTAACTAGCAGATTAGTTGTGGGTTTGGGTGACTCGTGTGTTTTTACAATTACGAGGATTACAATCCTGCTTCCTTTGGCACTGATATATTCTTCAAACCTTATTTTATTCGCAGGTTTGATTCTACTTGGAATAGCCAAGCTGGTAGCAGTGATGTCCTACCTTACAATTGGCAGATTTATAGCACTGAACTCATTGCTGGTTAGCTCATTAGCAGCCTCTGGAATCACTTCTGTAATATTTGGCATGCTGGGAGTTTCAAATAAAGGTGTGTCTTTGCATATTACTGATGTGTAATGATGGATAATATGGATAAGATAATACAATAAGATAAGATAATAATAGATATGGATATGGATAATAATATAATATAGATATGGATAATAATGGTTTATGATTGGCCAAATTGTAAAACCCCGGAAATTAAACAGCAAAGACTATATGCCCGCTGTGACTGGGGCTTCAAGTTTTGAATAGTCGCACTACTGGGCACATATGTCCTCATCACTAGCATCATTTTTCTTTTATGTCATCAATATTTTATTTTAATTTAATTGATGAAAAGAAACAAAACAATCCTTAAATCAAAACCAAATGCAAATGCCGAATACTGTTGTGCAAATAGTATTGTCTTGAACCACTAGAACCAGTGATCTTACATAATGACCAAAGGGATACAAATTTTCATTATATCTTGCATGCTGAGCATAACATGCTGTATATCGAACATAAGACAGTTTGAAGTAAACAAGATGGTGTGTTAAACGGTCTTTTTTCACAAATGGTCCTCCATATTATAGGGTGTAAACTAGTTTGCTTGCAATTTATATCACATTTATAACCACGAAGCCTTTTTGTGGAATATAATTTTCCAATAAATATTCCTTCCGTTTGTTGTTCAATATCGAAATAAACTAAAAAACAGAAATTGAGATTGTAACACATATATACATACATAACATGCTCTGTATCCTTGCAGATCACTTTAATTGGCTGTTGGTTGCTGGTGGAGTATTTGCTTCAATATACACGGCATCATTATACGGATGCTGCGTGCAGCTAACATCCCCAAGTCGAGCCCCAGTGATGTATGCAAGCAACAATTTCTGTATTGGCATAGGCTCCCTAGCGGCATCGTATCTAGCAAGTAAGTATATTGGTACCATTCTGGGGTTATGTGGCATTTATTAACTTTATATATGTTATCGCTGTATGCATCTCTCTCATGTTTTTGACCCCCAAGGATCACAATCACATATCTAACTATCGAATCAGCTGAAAACAAGCAGTTAGATCATTTGGCATCTGCAGCACCAACAGTATTTACTTGTAGATTACAAGTAATACTAATTACATGTAGATAGCGCAGTCTAGCATCTAGAAGTGGTCTAGCATGGTTGACTCTGACTAGCAGCTCACTGATGTAATTGATCTACATCATGTAAGTAGCCAAGTGCAGTATGGGGCATTGTGAAGAGCATCCATAGGTAGTAGGCTGGAATTTGATGATTGGAGGATGGAAGGCCGAAAATGACTAAAGTGACTAGAAGGGGTAGAAGTATATAATAAGTTATGTCCATTGCCCAGTAAAGATATGTAACTGTCCCAGAAAGTTTCATAAAACGATATTTCTAATCAAAATAATTATTTTAGCGTATTCATTCTTCTTTGTAAAGAGTTGTCTGCACTCTGCATTTCAGAGTAGAGGAAAGACTTCTAAAAACAAACAAATTTGTCACCACATTGTTTATATTGTATTTATAGATTATCGTAATAATGGTTTGAGATCTTGTGTCTAATTTATCACACTTTCTTCTGTTTTGCAGCATACTTGCAGATAGAAATGAACATCAAAGATGGGCTATTTCTGGCAGGCTCACTGGCAGCATTTGGGTCTTGCTGCGTGATTCCTCTAGGCATATACTACCTCATTGGTCCAAAAACTTACCACGTCTATGAGCATCGAGCAGACATAGAACAGACATCATACATGCCGGCAGAAATGTGAATTATGAATAGTGGACAGCCGACAGCATGCATTCCCTGTTATCTACATAAAATACATACAAGATTATAAATACAAGATTACTTAGAATAATATAGAATACAAGAATAAAAGTGATATCTCTATTTATTAAGAGCGCCTCCACAATTTTGGCTAGCATACCGAGAAACAAGATTTATCCAATCAGCAATTATCTAAGTAGCATCTGTGTAATTATTTAATATTTATTTTAATTATATTCTATTTATTATTATTTATTATATGGAGCCAATTGTGGCAAGGCCTGGCATCAAATAACAACCCTGTTTTTTAACTCTTAGTCTGGTACGCTATTTATTAGCCTTGAATAAATTATTATATAGATATATCACATTAATATTTACTTTATTTATATTCTATAATTACTATTATTTATTATTATTTATTTTATTTGTTATTATTTATTATACGGAGCCAATTGTCGTAAGGCCCTGGCATCAAATAACAGCCCGGATTTTTTTACTCTAACTCTAATACGTTATTCATTTTGTTATTATGCTTTGAATAAATTATTTTATAGATAATTATATCATATGGATAGTGTGTACTGTGTAAGTACAAATACATGTATAGAGTTACAAATTCAATTATTACATATTTTATATTGTGACATGGAAATTGTAGCCAATAATTCCAGTTTAAGCTATTATCACTGGTAAGATTTA
>JAOQGN010278306.1:0-10158 GCA_027564295.1 Himantozoum antarcticum | reverse complement strand
CGGGAGGTCGGAAGTGGGTGCAAATCCATCACATTATTACCAATTTTTGTACCATTTACTGATTTTTTATGTTGTTATAATGAATAGATTTCTTATGCTTATCCATCATGTTTACAGGGGCACAAAATTACTTCACACGAGGGGAGAGACTCCTATACTTGACACTAACAGTGGTAACCCTTTTTCTGAAAGACCATCAACTGCTAGACAGAATCTAATGCAGAAGCACTCTTTGGAGTCTTCATTGCTTGAACTTGACAAGCCAGTCAACATGCCAGAAGGCGTAGAGGACTCAGCTTGGGAACGGCTCTGTCACTACAGAAAGACTAAAATAGAAAGTGAAATGCTGGTAAGTCTTTGCCTACCTATGCTTCTATATCAAATTAGTTTACCTGTCTTTAATTCGTAATTTTAATAATGTTTGTTTGGAATTCCCAATTTGTTACCGTGGCATCTTTCATGAATTTATATTCGACATTATGTTTGGTACCTTATTATTTTAGCCATCCTTGTTGTTAATAAATATCACAATTTTATTGCAATACACGATATAAGTTCATTTCATGTATATAAGATTGTCAATTAGCGTTATTCTATTGTAACAATATAAATAATCAAATCTACTGGTTCTGGATATATAAGATTTGACACTTCTGTACGACCAAATTCTGTATTATTTTTGTCTCTCAGAAGCACTGTAAAAACCATATTCAATAGAGAAAGTGCGAGAACGCACCTCTCGCCATCAGATATAAATTTGAATAAATTTATGAGAAAATGAATTGAATAAATTGATGTGAATGATGGAAATGAAGTGAAATGAATTGGAAAAAATGAATAAATTTATGAGAAACATTTTCGATTTAATTTGTTATAAATTAGTATTTCAACCATTATTTCTAATTATCGTTGTCAGAGTGATCATAAAATGGTATACAACGTAGCCTGGCTTACTAAGCCAAATGCATTGGGAGTTATCTGGCCGTGTTGTTTGTGTGGCGGTGGTAACCAACACCACCACACCACCACTAACCCAACCAAGAAAGCACTACTCCCAGTGTGGCATGAGCCCAGGAAATATACAACTACATGATTGTATACATTAAATAGAATTGGACATATAAAAGCTAAAGGATTATAAAAGCTAACTAAAATTAAACTATGATTAACTATTAATTGATATCATAATTTACCTGTATTATTACTAATATAGATTTATAATAAAAATCAAAAACAGCCTCCATAAAACAGTCATGCATAGCACCATAATAAGAATAAACTGGAAATTGGAATTAGGGATGTGTTGATGATAATTATCTAAAACAACTTCATTCTGATGATTATAATAGATAATTATCTATTATAATTATCTAGAACAACTGAGTTCGATTTCCGTTGCGATCAAAAACTATTTCTCTGCTAAGAATGCTTTGGCAAGATTCTAAGCCCTAAATTTACTCCCTGTGTTCTGATCAGCAGGTAAAATACTGGAGGCCAAGTGAGTTTCCCTCGACTAGCTCTGCTATTGGATTGCCACCTAAAATAAAACAAACACTAATTCAATGGCACCGAAGCTATCTGACTGTTAAAATCTGGCTTAAACTGTTTAATGTACAATGCCCCAGTGATATTGCGTTTGTAAATGTCACATTTCGATTTTGAAATAATGTAGAAAAATTCTCACCGGTAACAAGTTCATGATTATTGATTATGGAATGTCTGGTGACATGTGATCTTAAACTGTTGCCTTTATGCTCATCCATTCGAGATGATAATCGTCGGCCAATCATAGTTTTACGTGTACGATTTGACGATCCCGGTTAATGTATAGTAATGTATACCATTTTATGATCACTCTGATGATGACCATTGGAAATAATGTTCGAAATATTACTTTGCAATCAACTAAATAGAAAATGTGTCTCATCAATTATTTCATTATTGAACTATTACAGCGGATCAACATTTATAAAGATGTTCTTAAGCATTCTTACAAGCAGTTAAATATTTTGTATGGCAATTATACTTCGTCTTACTTCTATTTATTTTCAAGGTGAAGCAAAAAGCTCTTATAATGGCAGAGATGATGTCATTCCAACAAAAGAGACAAGACGAAGATTACAAGCTGGCCGAGGAAATAGAAGACCTTGGGCAAGACCTCAGCAAGTATGGGCATAGGATTTTGCCCAAGGATGGATCTTTATCCTAACCTTGATTATGATGATAATTGAACTTATTAGCGTATAATTACAGATATCTAAACTGAGCAGTAGTTGTTGGGCAAATATTGGGCATCGCCTTTGGAGGATGTTTGTTATATCACTGCAGGTACAAAACGGCAACACTGCCACAGAAACACTAAACATATCAAAATGCTGTGAGATTATTCACTAGACCATACTTCATAAGTAGAGGCTAGAATTCTTTACACAATGGCATACAAATATTTCTCCTATCTGCATCACTACACCAGAGAAGTGTATAAAATAGCAAAATCTGTAACGAATTCTTTTTCATCATTCCTACAGGAAGAGTTTTTTCAAAGTTACATTATAAAATGGTTCATTCTTGTTATTCTCTGTAAAAATACAACGTCTGTAGCGTTACTAAATGCTTCTGCTGTATGATAGGTTGCGTGACGTCATGCAGAGACATAACTTGAACTTACAAATACAGTTGCTGATGAAACAAGGTCAGGTGGAACTTGATGCGGGCTCATTTATTCATGACTACAAAGACAGTGTGCTCATACACAGAAGCGTAGTTGAGGACCTAAATGGCAAGATCAAGGTATAGACATTTATACTGTAGAGGGTAAAATAACCTGATATATCAGAGATGGATAATGTTGATGAGGAGGAGGAGGGAGGAGGGAGGGAGGTAATTGTCAATTATATCATTTTCTCCTAGATTACTTTAAACTTCTCAGGAAATCTCCTATTATTGATAACGAAATGAATTTGTGGAGTCAATTGTTGTAATACTATTACTCAGTGCAGTAGGCACACTAAATGGAACTTGTTTGCAATAATTATCAATAATCTCGGGTGGATAAAGACTTTTCTAAATCTTTATTATTTTCATTGAATTGACCAGAGAACAGGTGCACATTTTATCCACAGTTCCCTTGTCTTTAGGCATTAGGGGAAAGTAAGATAGCAAGTATGATGGAGAGTAAAGATTTTAGAAAGGGAATTGTACAGCTGGAATGGGAGCATAGCAAAAATCTCATGAGAATTGAGGACCTTAAAAATAAAATGAGAACAATCAACATGATGAAGGTGACCAGGGAGATACAGTCATATCTAAATGAGGACGACCATAATGCCAAGATAGCCCAAGAGGTCGATATCCTTGAACAGACAGTCGCCATGCAGAAACGGGTTAGTTATACTCTGTTGTACATTAATTGGTAAATTGTTTTGCCATAGCATTTCAATTGAGCTTACAAAGTTTAGCATCGAAAAAGCTTTAAAAAAAAACATTGTTTTTGTAAAATAACATTACTGAATCCTAAGTAAAATTATGATATACGTAATATCGCTACAATTTTTTTTAATTAAATTTGGTTTGATCGATTTTAATTGCTAAGGATAGTAGCTATTGTTTAATATGCTTACTTACTGTGCTTATAATTCGATCAAGCAGCAGAAAACTTGTAAAATACCATGACATTTCTATTAGTGCTGTAAATTGATCGTGGAATATGAATCATTAATATTAATCAATTAATATCAATGTTAATGAATATATTAATCATGAAATATTAATCATTATTCATTAAGTTTAATATTAATCAGATCATTTTCACAAAACAATTAATTTTGGACAAAAAATAGGGCAAAATTAATGCAGAAATTAATTTTTCTAAAACCCTACAGAAAATTACTATCATTTAAAGTTACTTCATTCCAATCACTTCATTTGAAAGTCGTCTTCATGCCGCAAATGGTAATGATGAGTACTAGTTCCGGAAAAAATGTCATGCGAGAGATGAAGGCTGCTCTACGGGAAATAAAACACGAAATACTACATCCAATCATGGCAATATGTTGGCTGAAAGATTGACTAAACATCCAGAGACTCTAGTTGACTAGTTGGTTAGTGGCTATAAAATGTGATAAATAATACAATTAATTCCCAGCATTGCTGAATCTATTGTTAAATGCCTAGTTAAAGCTAGTCTGAACGCGGGCACGTAATACCATATGTAATATCTTCTACCAGGTATGCTTCAATCATTAATTTGTCAGTCGAACAAACTGACACGTTAAGGATGATTAACTGAAGATTAATTTTCAATTAAAAAGTTGTGAGTACCATGATTAATCGATTAAATTTTCAGACATATTTACAGCACTAATTTCTATATAATAATTTTAGCCTGTTTTCAACTCTTCTCGTCAACAAATCGGGTGAAAAGGCTTGACTGGTAATCTTGTGCTGTCTTATTTATCGTAAAACCACTTATATCATTTGTATTTTATTTTAGCATCATGAAGCCAATGTCAACTCAAAGAAAAAAATAGTTAGCGATCTGAAACGTAACATCAAAGATAGAGAGCTTGAAAACAGAATTCTACTGCATGAGATTGAGGAGTTGAATGTCAGCGTAAATGAGAGGCAGCACATACATGAAGCTAGCAGTGAGTTCATATCATACAGGTGTTGATATTTTAGTGGTGGTAATATTGCACTGCAAAACATATTTACTCAGTTACAACATTCATTGAATTGGCTTTTTCTTTATTTACTGTACAAGTGTACGTCATCAATTACTGATTGGTCCCATGATCTAACTGTAAAGAATTTTTTATCAAAGATAATAAGCTAGCCAAATCATATTATAATTTGCCTTGTTTGGTATACTTAATGGGTTCTGGCTGAAGTCATCTCTGGGCTTGCCGCAATTCACCTGTGCTGGGGATTAAAAATTGGTACGATAAATCTCTAATCTAATGATAATTATCTAATATCGTACTCGCCAGTCATAGGTCTAGTGGGTGTAGTGTAACCACTGCTGATTACCCAATATTATTATTAGTTCGGCAAGGAGGAAATACCTTCTATGGGACAAAAAACCTCCAGGCCGTATGTGAGACTCGAGCCCACGTCTCTGCAGTTAACTTGTGTCATTGCTATAAGACCAGAGTGGCAAACGCGATCCCATCTCTATCACTTTTTAAATATGTTAATATGCCGAAATCTAATGGCACATTAGCTTTGTGGTCTTGTATAATTCTCCAGTAAGACACTGGTTGTTAATCTCTTATTGGTCTCAATCTAAATATTGTTTGTTACCCACTGCTAATACCGGTATATAGAGATTGTTCAAATATAACTCTCTTATCTACAGTTAACAATATGCGTAAGTATAAATATAGATTATACCTTCGAGCTAGTCCCTCTGTACTCTGTACCCTTACAATATTTCTTATACCTGCCAGATTATTGTTTTAAACTTTGCTGCCACTGCAACGACTGCTAGCATTTCACATGTCTAAATATAGTCTGGTGTTGTACCTGTGTCTAGTAATAGTCGTACTATATCATAGCTGATAGTGATACATTTCTGGCTACATTGATGTAATGTACATACTACATAATATTATACAAGTATTGTATATGTATAGAGTAGAGATACAGGAATGGTTACCAGTTTATCTGCTCTTACTGCGCTCTTACTCCCTAGCTTAGTTATCTTCTTGATTCTGTTAGTGGTGGGTGGTGACTGTCTGCGAGTAGTACCTGTCTGTAAGTGGTACCTTGTCTTCTATAAGTGGTGTCTGTCTGCGCAAGACCTCTTTCACCCAGAAACTGATAAGCTCATTAGGAGTTGTCTGCTTCTCTAGCAGCGATAACTCCTAATGAGGTGGCAAGTTTTTGAGTAAAAGGGTTAACCTATCTAGGTTAACATGAGTTGAGAGATCTGTTGCAGCCTCATCATAGCACACTTGAGGTCGGTGAGATTGGAAGTCTATCCGCTGTAGTTTCACGATTTCTTATGATAGTATCATGAAATACATGTTATTTTATCCTAGTTAAACCGCCGCTATAAATATCCGTTGCAGTGTACCATATTTCGGCTAGGATTTGATCAACGTAATGCATCAGCTAGTCAATGAGCTGGAGTTGAGCATTTATGGCCAGACATTATTTGCACATCATTAAAGTTACTGTTAAATACTGAGACTGTACTTATGCCACAACACCCAGTTTCTCTCTACTAATCCACCAAGTCATGACTTGTCATCGCCGCTATTATTCTTCCTGCTGTACTAATATTTCATTTCTCATGACAATAAAATAAAACTAACCGATGTATTACTGGTTCAAAATGAAATATTTCTCACACTAATCCAGTGGCCATGAAAACTAATCAAGCAATCTAAAAGTTAATTACATAGCTACATTTCCTGTTTCTACTTTCAGCTGACAAGAATCTGGAGACTTCAAGGGAAAAGAGATATCAGGAGATCGTCCAGAGAAGAAAGTTGGTAGACTTAGCCAAAGCACAGGCTAATGAGGTGGCTGTGCTCAGAGCGGAGGTGGAACGACTACGTATGAGAACCTTTCCAGCTCTTGTGCAAGTGGAGCGATAAAACTAAATTACACTATATATTATCCGTCCGAATAGTATACATTCGTAAATATATGCAGCAGTTGGAAAGCAATTGGATGAAGGGTGCATCAAAGACCCTGTCTGTTCCAAGATAAGATAGAATTTATACGTGATCCAACATTACACAACCTGTATGAGCATCACAAATTTGCTGTGAAATCCAATTGTGTATTTTTGGAAAATAAATTTAATTGATTCACACACCGGATGCCTCCTGACATCCTAACATAAGAGCATTTGCCTTAGCCACCAGTAATCAGCTCATATTCAGTCTATGTATATGAATGCCATTATTTATATAAACATGTTTTGATTTGGTAATTACATATTACTACTAAGCTATTTTATATTTTATAACAATTATAAGTACAACATCCTAATTATGGAATAAACTTGTGCTCATAATAAAACTCATCAGTTGTATGCTATTGATAATAATATAAAGACAATAAACCAGGAGAAATGGTCTGTCACTCCTAGTAAATGCTGCATTTTATCTAGAATTATCAGCTATAGAAAAATACTTTCTATTCAAAAGTGTGAAGTCAAAGATTGCTTGCTAGTTGAGGACATAGGCCGGCAGAACATACATGTATATAAATGTTGTAATAGTGCCAATATAATACGCCTAAGATTATGTTCCCAATCTCTGTTTGGGATGCTAAAATTCCATCCCTTAAACTAAATCGAGCTGAAAACTGAGAAGGCATTATACCAAATATTATACTACTATAATCATGATATAGACAAAATATATACGTTAGTGAAATGTCACATAAAGAGCAGAATACTTTGTCCTAAACCATATGAATTACATTGTATATTAGATTACTTGTTTTTCACTACATTGGCGCTGCAGCAATCACAATCAATTCCTACGAGATGGGAATGTAGCAGCACCATGTAATGGTATCAATTGGTATCAATGTCTGGATTTTATACAAATCATAAAATTAGCATTAAAAATAATCATGACATCTTCGGTAGAAATGATAATTAGGGCACCTTCAGTAGAAATGACAACCTGACAAAATATGTATTTTACTAAGTAATTTCTCCACGAGAGGCTTGTAGGCAAAAAACGAAAAGGGGCTACTTTTGGGTTGCCACGTCGGGATGATTAATAGATATTTTCAAATATAAAATATGGAAATTACTAGAGTAAAAGTTGATTGATGTTTGTGGGTGGGTCTTGATTGCTGCCCTGTAGATATAGTGTGTCCAGTGCGTATTGATATAGAAATTGTGCACATACATAGAAAATCTGATTTAGAATTCTAGAAAATTGGCTAAATATTGCCCTGAATATAAGAGTAAATGGTGGGATTATGTCAGCTACTTCTCAGTCAGCTAGTGTCAAATTAAACACTTCCAACAACAACGGGTCTACTTGAGAAGCATCGCAATGTAAAAATGCTTTGCTATGCTTTGCTGTGCAAACTCTGGTGTTTGCAATGCAGCTCAAAATCTTAGAAAACATATCAAATGCCAATTCCCAATCATAGCTGGCCTCCAAGTAGTGCTTTAGAAGAGTTATGTATTTATCTTGAGCTGAGGACGTGATAGCCCGTGTACCTGGTGCTGCATATTGTGGGGTGAATAGTACAACACATTGCACTATAGATACAAGAGTCAAGTCACGGCCTACAAGCTTCTTGATGCTACTAATCAGCCTAACGTGCTCTTCCTGAATATTACTGTCGACTTGATCAAAGGCAGCGTTCAGTAACTGGACGGGTATCTCTTTGCCCTCATCATTTACCCATGTCCCCTTCTCCACATCAAACATCTGAGCTGATCTCCATGTTATACAATCCAGTAGAGAACCTGGAAATATAAGTGATCTTAGCATGTTAACTAAGCTTACTAACTATGGGACACAAAAGCCAAACCGACACATTATTGCATTCACTTAAAAACACCCCTACTGAAAGAAATTATTAGAGGGACTAAATTTTGGCGAATCTCTAGCACAAAACTGAATTAGCGACTTTAGTTTTAGCGAAATTTATAATCGCAAATTGTTTTCTATATAAATCCTCCAAAATTTACCACTAAAACTCTAAAGGTTTTAAGAAAATTATTTAAATATGAGCGCCATTAATTTTAGGAGAATTCTCAGTTAGCAAAATTAGCAAACATTGATTCCAACCAATCATTTCCTCCTGTAGGGCATCTATCATATGTCCAAGCATTTTTTCAAATTATCATGCCCCTCTCAGCACCCCGGGACCAGCTAATAATACAATCCAATCTATAATAATTATATATATACACAATTATTTGTGTATATTTAAATTGTTGTTTCCCCTCTGTTAAGAAATATAAATTGGCGCTTGGAGTTTTCAATAACCAATCAAATTGCAATCGACTCAGAGGGGATTGAAAAGAGACTTCCTCGTACTGGCAAAATCTGTAAATGTAAATGAGCAGTGATACAAGTAGCAATCAGTTTAATGTCTCCTGACACCATGGTTTCAGTATGAAATTCTGTTTGGCTTTGCCATTACCAAAATTTGTATTGTAAGAACAGACTATGGAAACATATCCTATATACTACTACTAGAAATTATAAATCATGACACCGCGAAACATATTTTGTGAAAGTTATAAAGTATTGAAATTGAACTTGTAGTAAGGCGAAAAAAAATAAAATACAAATAATAATAATACAAATAGTAAGGTGGCATAGTAATGGGAAATATTGTGTTTGAACTAGGCATAAATAATCTCCGGCTGGCCACAGTTTATAAATGTATTGCCCACTAAGCACAACGAGGAGGTGGGAAAAATACCCACCAATAACAAAGATAGCTATAATTTGCAGTAGAAAGTGCAAAGTACAAATAATAACAAAGCCGGCTATTTACAGCAGGAAACTTTCAATATTTAATTTTAATACTCATTTAATATAAATTTAAATAAATTATATTCGGCCATGCTCAGTAAATTGTTAGGTGTATCCACTCACTAGTGTCATTTTGAAGATAAAGAACTAAAAATCCTCACTCACGCCTGTTACAAACACTAGCAAATGCAAATATAAAAAGGCTCACTCGCTCTCGGTGCAATAGATCACAACCCTCTATGACTGAGTCAGTGTAAACTTTTATTATCGGCACTCACAGGTTTCCAAATCAAACTTTGCAAATACTGCCAAAAGATGACTTTGTGCTGGCATCCACATGTATTTTTCACAACTTTATAGTATTTTTGCGTAAAAGACAGATATTTTTGCATGATCAAGTTTAAAAAATGTTAACATTCCCCAAATTTCAAATTTGTTGGACACAATAAATATAACTTCACCCTCACGTGTAGTAGAAACTATCTAAAAAAGTGAAACACCTACTCACTCCAATGTGTAGGTGAAAAATGTGGACACAGACCTAACAATTAACTGAGTGTGGTCTTACGGTGATATGTATGTTACATTTGACGAAATAAATATACTTAGGCTAAGCTCAATTGATCTTTAGATCTGTGTCCTAAATTTTTTGTCATATGGATGAGCGAGTGAGGTACTTAAATTTATA
>JAOQGN010278295.1:0-10158 GCA_027564295.1 Himantozoum antarcticum | reverse complement strand
ATTACACTATGCAAATATACTATATTTGTATAGTGGAATGTCATATTACATTACACTATACAAATATACTATATTTGTATAGTGGAATGTCATATTACATTACACTATGCAAATATACTATATTTGTATAGTGGAATGTCATATTACATTACACTATACAAATATACTATATTTGATCTTTCAAATGTATTGGGCGTTAGCATATTACAGCCATTTTAATACAAACACATCAATAGCATAAATCTCTTGAGAATGATTCAGTATGCGTACGAAAGCATGACCGCCCAAACCAATAATAGTTGCATCCCAAGTCTGGAGTGCAAATTTTACTTGAACATTTTTGCAATTTTTTTTTTTCCGGACAATAATGTAATCAAGGCAATTGAAACCCACGTATAATTGTGTGGTGATAAGCACAGCAGCACTGCACTTAGCCCTATCTCAGGGCTCTCTCGGAAGGTAGGGTGTAGTGCTTTGCCCTCTTCCACCTGACAACCGAAGAGAGCCGCGAGATCGGGCTAGCACCGGCCCCTGGATGTGGCACAACATGTTAACAAATTCAAAACAAATATATTGTGATATCAATTCCCATACACCAATTTGTGGGGGCTCAAAATTTTGCATTATAAAAATATTAATTCTGTTGTACAGTTATCTGCCCTTGGATGCTATGAGTTTACCATTTGGATATATTTATGATATAATAATATATTATATGATTTAATAATATATTTATTTAAATTACAGCCAATGGTTGAATATCCAGAATTATGGCAGTTAGTAGCCTACCATGCATTGTATAAAGTGATGGCTTGGAAAAACAAAATAAAATTACGTACTAATATATTTTATGAAAAAAAGACCATACATATAGGTATTTTAGTTCTTGTTTTGAATATGCATATAAAGCATCTGGAAAGTGTGAGTACTGTAGTGGCTGCCTGATACTGCTGCTATTACTAAATGCCAGCACTCAGGATGCTGTTAACCACTTAATGTTATGTAGATGAAAGAGGTCGACGGAGGATCAAAGGCAAACTATTAATTATCGCCGTGAAAGGGCATTTAACTTGTGATATAAATATTGCAAATGTCACGACTCATCTTTTGGATATTGCAATTACTTGCTATGGGAGGCAATTTTACTTTTTCTTGCAAAAATTAATAAATAACAAGTATTAGGATTTCTAAGAACACAACCAATGTTATGTTTTTGGCATTAGTTACTATTATCTCAACTTCGGTTTGATCAGACTTGAAAGGAGTACCCAGTGTTTAGTTGGAAGCATTTTGTGTGAAGATCAGAATATGATGGTATGGTGGGTCAGACTGGTTCTTCTTCTCTTCGCAAGAGAAGAGTTTCTTCAGTTCATTTAGTCATTTACTATCAATCACAAAATGATAGAGTCAGTCATGTACCATTTTCGAAACACTGTGAAAATGATGCAAGGCCCAATGACGATGAAGTCTCTAAATAAACGTTGTCACCATCACTGTTATCTTTTACCATTTGGATTAGTTGTATAGTAGCATGCCAGTGCATTTTTATAGTACAATGTAATGAAGTTTAATCTTATTTAGCCAATACAACTTTTGGTGAACAAAAAACGGTGGTCTTTGCTCACCAATATTATAGTGACAGGGTCAGAGTGACAGTGTCGTAACTCCAAACTGTATTCTTTTGAGGTATTCAATAATATGGCACTTTTGCTCTGAATCAAAGCATCAATGGCTTCAGTTGTGCCACTTTCAAAGTGAGAAATTACACACTAGTTGAAAACAAACAATTAAATTTTCAGAAAAATAAATCTTCGGTGTGCAAAATAAACATTTATGTGAACAAATTCAAAAATATAATTTGTCAGTTAAAAGTTTACAAGGTCATAGGAGTTTTCTCCTTCATTTGAATGCCTTTCTGTAGGAAAACTAACCCTAATTTCCTAGTAGCTGTTGTAGGAGAATGTTGTAGTGCCACATACGTCCAATCCAAACTAATGACCAGCAGTGTAACTAGCCATAAATAGCAATCTTTGCATCCATATTATAAGATAATTTATTTATATTTACATGTATATATACCACATTATTTTGATATATACGACATATTTATATACATGTATTTATATATACATTTATTTTATTCCAATGACGATAAAATAATCCACACTGAAAAATTTACAAACCAGTAAAGTATTCATGTGAAACTAGTATCAACGTTATAAATTTACGTCGTATTTACAGGATACGCTTATTAAAATGTGTTAACCAATGACTTCTCTCTGAAGCAGATGTACTGTGTGTAATACTGTGTTGAAGAAATACATGTACATAGCTTCGTAATATTAGATGAAGGTAATGCTATTACTTTATAATAATATTGCTTGGAGCCAAATTAATATAAACAGGATTTGACAGGTCGTGACAACTCTCAAAGTCATGAGTAATCTCTCTGATGATTTGCATATACATGTATATGAATACATGCATTTATTGAGAGAACAGCAACAGTTACATATTACATGTGTATTGACTATATTATCAGATTCTCAGGTTATTAAACATAGCAAACGGTCTTTAGTTTACATGATCTTGTATTATTATATTAGAACAAAGCGGGCTTTCTGTTACATCTGCTTTAAACATCTAAACTGTTTTTTTATCAAAGAGTATGCGTTTTATCAAAGAGTATGCGTTTTATCAAAGAGTATTCGTTTAACCAAAGAGTATGCGTTTTAATCATAATGGTGATAGATGTCTCTTTATAAATTATTTTTCAACTCAAATGTCTGTTGAGATTAAAGCCAACAATAACTTTAGCACATTAAATGTAATTAAAATAGTATTTGAATAATTCTACTTGTTAGGCTGTTTATAATATTGTATTCAAAACTTTTAATCAATTCCAGTTATTAATATATCTAATTTACTCTAGATATCTTTAATGGCACTTGGAAGAAACTGTTTTATTAAGTGTTATTAAGTAGGCTATGTAGTAGACACTTTCGGAAAAGGCGAACGTTCACGAACACCTATTCTCATGAATAAAGTTGACTCTTTGACTACAGAATTTTTGTCAACAAAAATGTCAGTAATAAAAGATTAAATAAATAAATTCTAAATCATCTGAAATTTAACTCATTCAGAGCACGGCTGTTTAAGTGTTCCACGAGCCATAAACATAAAAATATATATACTAAGCCTGAACATTCTCGATTCAAATGCAAAATAAGGTCATTGTCATATTTATTTGCGACTGATTGTGATAATGGTACTCTATAGATACGCTATTTCCTACCAAGAAGCACCGCCGCCCTCTTTTTCCTTTTGCAAACATCACAAAGTAATAAGTTGAGTAGCTGTTCCTGTGCCCAAGTTATTTAAATTTTTTTGTTATTTTTAAAATTATTTATCTTCAAAATAGCTTTTTACTATTACTACGATGTCACTTACCACTGCATTTGAATCCCTGATGGAGTATTCCAGCTAGCAGAGATCCACAGTGATCACAGAAGGTTGGGCTGCCGTATGTATGTTCTCGGAACTTATGAGGATTGACGTACTGCAAACACACAATACACATATTCAGCTACTTAAAGTAACTACTGCTCTGTTAGAGATACCTTCATAACTCCAGTCCGCAGTTGGACTGTTCTGTTTTGGCTTGTTTTACATGATCTCCAAAAAGACCTAGTCTGTTAGCCTTAGTTCTGTGGAGACCAACGCACAGATGTTAGTGTTAGGCTCGATTAATGAAAGAGGTACCTTTCTTTATCTTGAAAGCTTCCAAATTATCGCCGAGACTCAAAGCTCGAACGCAGATCTTTGCAGATAGCTTGACCCATTGCTGCAACTGCTATCATTGCACCACCGTAGGTCTGCTCTCGGCAACAACAAACTTTATTTGTTTGCTTTATTACAAATTACAGCTACTCCCACTAAAGTAGACAACTCCAACCATTAAGCAAAGATGGGAATTCTACAATTCTACAAAATAGGGAGGAGACAAAGTGGGTGGGTGAGTGGCTGCATTGCACAGATATAACATCATTTGATGCAATTTGAACTTATCACTCTGGATCTTCCGGAATTTTGCATATGATAGCTTGACACAATGATTGCCATAGGCTATGTATGATGAATATTTAATTTTGATACTTTCTTTTTGATAAATCATTTGATAAAACAACAAATTTGTTTGGTGAATCCAATATGTTGTAAAATGCCGAGTCAATATTGCGAGCAGTTGAAAGAACATTTAGCAATTTACTAGGGATATGTTTGATATTAGTCTTGCAGAAAATCTACACGGCAACCTAATAATTTTAATTAATTAAATTTTCTACAGAATCCAAATAATTAAAAAATTAATTAACTAATCCATTCATTCAATTAACTATATCCATACATGTATTAGCATTTACCAACTAATAAGTCACACTATACCGCATAAAAATTGCAGCCCACTTTGCCCAGAGCGGCTGAACAGCACTTTATGAACTAATTTTCTTATTATTTGAGAAATTGTACGAAACTGGAGCATTGACTACGTCACATTCAGCTACGGCTATGGGAACGTATTTTTTTGATGTTGAGTCACTTATTAAAAACTGGAACGCTTTAAAAATATTTTTCTAATAAATAACTACCAATTATATTTAATAATTATTAATTAATAATTAAATAATTAATAATTATTATTCTGTTAATAATAAGTCGACTGTCGTAATGTCCCGCGTGTCAGTCTTGTGTCAAGAAGTGGCTATGGATTGGCTCAACGGTATATGTTATATATATCCTGTTGTAGATGGAGTTGCAATTTAAATTGCAACATTCAATGAAGTTGCAATTTAAAGTTTAAGATATTATGTTTAAGTAGCAAGCTGTCACTTCAATTGTCATATGACCGAAGATCTTGCGAAAATGTCTGGCAAGCAGTAAGTGGTAGCAAAACAAAACAGCCTTGCATTAATGACACTCTCTAGCCACAGTTGTTATCTAGCCTTATCTAACCTTATCTAGCCTTTGGATTAGAATGCCCCTAAACAATCGATACTGGTTATCTATCGTGACATGATTTGACATGTCGTAGATGGACTTTTCTGTATTTTTGAATGTTTCAGTAGAACGGAAAGGTCTAAGCACAACACTGGTAACCCTACTGCATTTACAAAATGATCTAGTGTTCTAGACCAGCATATTACTATCCTGGTCATCATGCTCTTCCACATGTAAAAAATCTAGTTATCTCCCACGGGTCTTGAGGGTATGGGAGAGAAGGAGCTTTATAGATGGGAAGTTTTCAATGTATTTTGTAAATTAGTAAAGTAGTAAAATGCATAAAATTGCATTTGAAACAATATTAATTTGTCCCAATTACCTCTGAGCTGCCAAAACTATCTCAAAATATCATACAAATCTTGTTTGGATCTTGCGTCAAAGCTTACCACTCTCTTTCATCACCGTAGACCCAGTGGTAGGTGATAACTCTCGTTTGAGAGAGCGACATGGCTAGTATACAACCTGTATGTCTGTCTGTGCTGTGGGAACACCAGGAGATTCAAATGAACTCAACTTTGCTAGAATACAGTTTGAAATTTCTTCAATATTTATATCTAAATCATTGGAGAAATATGCACTTTATCCAAAAAAATTCATATTTGCTGTGCAGGTGTCATACTTAAATTTGAAGGATGGAGGCCTGAGGAAAATCACCGTCTTCATTTCGATTGGGACATACTGCCTAATTCTGTAACAATTAAGAGCCTTGCAGGTGGCCACACTTCCACCTGCCCATTTTGTCAGAGACTTGCAATCTTGGTTATGAAGGTCACGAAGGTTGACCACTCCCTCATACATGTACATGTTTATCAGTAAGCCCTATAATATGTATATTACCTAGCAACAATGTTGTATTAGAGTATTCTAATACAGCATTGTAATAAGTACCTTCTAATAAGTACCATAATAGAAGAGTCTAACAGTAAAAATCTAGTAATATAAATATTCACTGGTAATCAAGTCCTGCCTAGCTTACATCTGACAATACACATATAACTTGGCAAGCGTACCAAGAACTGATTTCAAAATGAGATATTTCTAAAGTTATTAAATGGGAACTTATAAAATATCAAGGTGAATCCTGGCAACATTTCAGCTGAATTTTCAAAAACAACTTTTCAGTTAATTCAATTCTATAAGTTCATGACGTCTTGCTATCATCTTGTGCCAATATACTGTATATTAAAATTTAAAGATACAACGGATTTGAAGATATTCGAAAGTATATTTGACTAATCCATACCCTTCTTTAAAGGATAGTCAACCTTTTTGGAGCATACAGTGAGTGAATATTGGCTATAATGATCAAGCAGCGCAGAATAGCATAAGATTGCAGTGCTGTTGGATGACCCAAAGCTGAGCTTCCTGCATAAAAATTCTATAGAATTGGAGAACATGGTAACATGGTAACATGGTAGCATGGTAGCATGGTAGCATGGTAGCATGGTAGCATGGTAACATGGTAACATGGTAACATGGTAACATGCAGTGTCATATCATCGTAACTTTGCTCATCATCGCAACTTTGCTCATCATTTCTATCTTGCTGTCTAAATATGACCCAAACACTGATTGTGGCGACACAAAACTTTGCATGTAGATCTACCTGCCAGTGGCTCTAGTCCTCAGCAGAACAATTACCATGGAAAGAGAATAGATGGGGAGAGAGGTGCAGTGTAGTACCCAAGCAATGCGACAGATAGGCTAGCCTAACTTCTTAGATCAAAACTGGGAGGGTGGCTTTTTGAGGTCCAACAAGTTTTTATCAAACTTTTTAGACCATAAGCTTCAATTGCTCAATCGAACAAGTTTCAATACAGTTAAGGCAACTTTTGCTAAAATTGACTTCTTCTTTTTCAGAAATGTCGCTTTTATCCATTAACAAGAAAATTATGTTTTGACTTTGATAGCCTGAGTTTTGGCAACTAGGTACCGCAAAATAGTTGATCAGTAACTGGAAGTGGTATCTATCTGAAGTAAAACCCGGGTCTTTATTGTACGTGACACAATTAATTCCATTATGAGACATATGAGTTTGTGCCCAAATCCTCAAAGCACTTCTAAATGGGCATCACAATTTTTTAAAGTTGATTCTAGTAAAACTGTCAGCGAACTTATTGAAGAGAACAATACAATTTTAAGGAAAATGAAATTGGCTAGTTCGATCCGATCCATCCAAACTGCCATCCGATCCATCCACTGCCAGTGTGAACTGAAAATGCTAGGCTAATGCTGGACAAGCTGCAATGTGGAAGGAGAAAATGGCCATAGAAACACTTACTCTAGTACCATTGAAAGCTAAGGGAAGCTACTGGCTAGCTATGAATAATAATCATGTCAATGGGATAGGAGGACTGCTATAAAGTGTTGAGTAAACACAGAAATGCAGGTGGTGGTATAAATAGTACAAATCAAAAGGCAAAACGCTGGTATTGGTAATAAAATACAATGATGCGAACCATAGACATAACTATATTAAAGGTTGAATAGGGAGTAATAGTGACTCTAACCCGATACCTGAAAATGTTTTGTAGATATGGACAGACGGAAAATGGCTTCCTAAAGACCAGATGTGAACCACCTGAGCTAAGAATGTTTAGTGCATTAATGGAGACTTGCATGAGATCAACTTTAGAATATTGTGGTAAAAGTGATCAGCTGCAGGTGGAAATAGGAAATGTCAAGAGTGAATATACTTGGCCACTTATCATGGAGCACAAGCTATAAATCCAGGATGGGTGGTGGGCATAAAACCCACAAGAAGGTGCAAGAGCGGCATCATAACTTACACAGTTATCAGTTTTACCTGCTAAAAATTAAAAAATCAATATAATAATATAAATTATGAAATTACTACTAGTCCTACTTCCCTTGGACTGCTCATGCAAGGTACCTGTTAGGTGCAGTATTGGCGTTTTTCAGCTTAGCTTAGTTCTAATATGGCGGTGGGGGGTTTGGAGTTTGGACCTGAACTTATTTTTAAGGAGAAGACACCTTCTCCACCTACGTTTTGTTCTAGATCACGGGCTAGCTCAAAGACCCCAGTCCTGCACCTACCTCCAATGTAAAAGAGCACAAATATGGGCATACATGATTATTTTATATAATATTATGCATTATTATTATACATGTAGCATTATAATGCATGTGGATTCAAATGTGGAATTGTCTGCTGCTTGCATTACGGAATGATAAATTTATGTATTCATCATCTGAAAATAATTCTAATTCTGACAATTTCAAAAGCCTGTTTTTTTATAGGGCCTCACAATTTCCTGGGTCAGTCGGGCATGGAATTTATTGGTCAGCCGGGAAGTAGAAAAACATTTCATAAATTTAAACAATAAGAAGTATGAATTAAAATAGACATTTTCTATAATGATTTAAAGAGTTGGGGTGAGATAAAGTTTGCATATGAGGCAAAGTTTTATTGATTCAAAACAGACTGCCACAATCATGTCTCATTAGGCCATTGATTTTTGAACAATCTTTAAAACTAATCCTTCATGCAAGCTTTAGGAGATGCGCATAGCGTCAAATACAGCCCTCATTATCTGAAACTTGCCATTGCTTGCTATCAGACTAATCATGGATGTACTGTCTGTTTTATGTAACTCGGCCCTTTCGGTTTCCTGTAAAAGTACAGGCTTCCTGTTTACCTAACAAATGTGCAAACTTGTGATATATTGAAATATTTAAATATAGAAAGCTCGTATACATACTTCAGATAGTTTTAATGCATGAAGTAATTTTGGAGCTACTAAAGTTTAACGCTTACAGTTTTATAACAAAGTGTTAACTTGGATCAAACCTAGGCTTGTAGCTTGTTAGTGAAATAGGTTTGGTTATCTTTCATCATTAAGAGATTCTGCTTAATGTTGCACCATTAAAGGCCTTCCGATACTATAATGGTTAGTTGGTTACTAATGCAGATGCCGGATTAGGTTGAATATAAATTTAGCGAGTGAAACATATTTTGATTTTCTTGTAAAGCTTTTAGTTTATTTTGCAAACATGTTTACGTGCCAACTACAACAGATGTGTAATGAACCAGGGCAACAAAGTGAACACAACTCCACACCAGCAATGACACTCTATATCAAGTATCCATCCTGTAACTGCCTCACGGGGCAATCTAAAGGGAGGCTCATGGGTATGGAGCCTTTTTACATGACAAACTACATGTAGCTGCGTTTTTGGTTTAATCTACTTCTAAGAATGCATTTTGTGTTAGGTGCACACACTATCGCAAGATGACAACTCTGCTATATTAGAAATAATTGGAGAACACAGACTCTACATGTATCACGCTGCCACTCTACCATGCCAATGGTAGCGTGATCATGGCAGCTCATGCCGCATTACAATGAATTTTTAATAAATTAAAGTACAGTAGTTTTAGAGAAGCACTGATGTACTGCTGTAGACAGCTGCTAAATATTACAAAGCTTGCTAATATTACGCTTGCTAATATGTTGATATCACCAAATCAATATATCATATTATAGCACAAGCTGTAGTGCATAATTAAACTGCAAACCAGTTCATCTCAGGCTAGACAGACACAGGGTTTTTTGATTAAAGCATTTATAACAGTTGGAAGAGATGGAAAACATTCTATTTCCCGTATGACATCACACAATCAATTTCAGAGTATAGATGATGCTTCTTTGCTTTGAGCTCATGGTCATGAGTACTTTATTAGTGACAAAACAAAACATTCGTTTTACGCCAGGCTTCAACACATTTTCATATATGCCATGAATCATTCGCTGCAAAGTGGTATCTAAACGAAGCTTAGTGGGGCAGTTTTAAAACCTCTATCTTAGAATACAATATAGAAGTTGGGAAAGTGTAATGTGCAGGAGCAAGATTGCATACAGTAAAACAACCTAAGTGATTAGAAGAAATCTCATTCACTTGCAGCACAATTACAATATTCAACAGAAATGTATTTGTATTTGTAAAATACATGCAGCTGCCTATATCTAGCTATCTATATACTTGTATATATATATGCCATCTATGCCACTCTGAGCTGCGCTGATGAGCCCTAATAGGGTGAAACTGCTGCTGTCCGGAGATACGAGTATATATATT
>JAOQGN010278273.1:0-10158 GCA_027564295.1 Himantozoum antarcticum | reverse complement strand
ACAAGGGCGGCACGTGGAGTGTTCACAACGCCACAAACACAACGCCACAAAGGAGGTACAAAGCTAAATAGAGTGTGTACCCGGAAAACGCGAATGACAATGATAAACATAAAACCAAGCATTAGAGTCGGAAGCCTAGTAGCATGGACCGCAATCAACTTCTGAAAGCCAATGGTCTAACGGAACCCTCCGCGTGCGCAACACGGAAGTTACACTAACGAAATTGACTTTCATTTTCTATCAAATAGTAGTGGAAATAGAGACGTTTTGAATCCAAAGATATCTGCTGAGGTATAGAGATTTGAATGTTTATGTTAAATGCTGCAGGTGACAAAAGGGTTTATTGCAACATAAAAACCAACGGTGTTTATGTAATGAGCATAGATTAGATATGATCGTTCAAAAACGGTAAGGGTGATTCTGCCAAATTCTACAAACGCAGTGGCTAAGCCTTTTAGCCTGGTAAAAATACGCACGCTATTAACCATATCGCTCACAATCTAACGATTGTTTCGCGGGGATAATATAGCTGAACCTGATGCATTGTGCTTGGTGTTCCTGTTACGCTGCAATAAGAAAGGCTCGGCACTCTAGTTGTTCTAGTTGGAATGGAACCCAGGTTCTGCACCTAACCGACCATTAGTTCAGCTTCTTAATGGTGGACCAAAAACAAATACTGTAATTGGGGAATGGATATATTAAAATTAAAGCCTATACAATAAATATTACATCAAGTGTACTAGACAGTAGGTGCAGTTTGTGATACACAATGCAATGATATAGAAGATACAGCTTTTCTACCCCTTGTTATACAATCTAATACTATGAAACTGTGGTGCCAATAGAAAGGAAAAGCATTCAGCCAACTAAAACTTAATACTATTACTAACAAGCATTGTGATATATAAATTATATAATTATAGCAATATATATATACATACAGTTCGTGGTCGGCAACATAATTTAGGAATTTTGCAACATTACGATAACAACAACAGTGGTAGTACCCAGAACAGCAGCTGACTAGGTAAATCTCTCCATTCATAAAGCCAATAGCCTGCTCCGCTATTAGCCGAGCATTAAGCATTGATGACTGTGTACTTCACAATGCGTGAAAAAGATTCAAACCCTAAGATCAAAGTCCAAGTCAAGATGACCGAACTGAAAGGATTTCATAGTAAAATCAACAATTCTTACCACAATTCGTTGAAGTAACTACAGCCATCCAGTGTTTGGGAGGCAAGTGTTCTCATCTAACAATTCGTAACCATATAATTTACAATATGGGACTTACCTTTGAATACTGTTCAGACGGGCTGATCTCTTCTAGGTGTCGCACTTGCATCATGCGTTGTTAATGTGGCTGAGGCTGAAATCTAAGGTTATTAGATGCAGTTAGTATGCATACATAGTGCGGTGGAGTGAGAAATAGAAAGCTCATAAGCATATTATTAACTAATGTCATAATTATGGTAGTATCAAATTGCCTAACAACTAACTGTATAGCAATATGGGTTGAAATGTTATATTATGGCGTTCAGTAGCCTGAGATTCTGAAATTGGCAGTTTGTGCTTGAGGTTTGAAGGTTTGGATGCCAGACTACTGCACGCCATACTACATGTCTACCGCAAAATGCATATGCTTGCAAATAATGGCTTACAAGCAAATGTTGCATTTCTGATTAGGATTTGTTTTCATCACATAGCTAAATTAACTTGGAGTTGTCTTTCCAATTACCGAGTTCATTACTAAGATCAACAAACAATGCCGGTGGCTCACCTTACTGGCACCGATGGGGACTAAAAGTAGCCATGCTACGTTTTTCAAACAGAACAATTGGCATACTGAGGTGTATATTGAAAAGAGGCAGTATGTGTATACAGAATATCCAGGAAGCATAAACAGTGTCAACGGACACAGCACTGCTGATGGCTATAACTATGATATTGGTGGGACTAAGCATTAGATCTAGGCATATTAGTCACAGTTCATTGTAAAGTGTAGAACTGTACATGGTTGTGATAGACAGCACAGACAAATGAGGCACATGGTTATGCAGGCTACAAATGCAGACACCAAATGCACAATCAAGTACTAAAGCAAATAACAATCAATCAATGGGTTCACAACTGCCAATATTGTTCAATGAACCGAGGAATTATTTTCTAATACGTGGCAAAGCTGTGAGGGAATTCTCTGGCTATTTAGTCAGACAAGAATCAGCAAACAATGCATATGGTCATCACGTAGTATAAATTACTGCACATGTAAGCAAGTGAACCTTCCAGTTTATATAAAGACAATCAGTAGATGGAACCTATCGAGGCACCGTTTTATACCAGCTATAGCGAGCTTGGTATCCTTTTGAAATAACTGCTGAATGGCAATTAGTTGGTTTATATCAGTCGTCATTTCATCACATCAAATTCTACAGAGGTGTAAAAACCATACAATTTGACTGGAATCTAAATGACAAAAAGTTTTCGATCATTTGTGAACTGCTTGTTTCGACATAGAGAAGCCAAGTTCTGACATTTATATCTATATTTATATCATATTAATTAGTTTCGGTGCATATTTTATATTTATATTTGAAAGCCTGAAGCTCCTTATTTAATTTATGGTCAAATTTGAGTTGTGTACTATCGGTGTATTGGACACGGAGTACCATTTGGGGTGAGGGTCACAGGCTAATATGTGAGTAGCGCGGCAGCCACATGGCATGGCATGCAGAGTTAATGGAAGAAGGCACACTCATACCTGTAACAGCGTCAGCACTGACTGCTATGGCAGACGGACTGATGGCAGTTTCATCATTCTGTATCTGTGAGCTGTTGACTGCCTTCACCTCTGCAGTAACATTCCGACTAGCATTTCCTGTTAGACTAAGTTTACCGTGTTCTGATAGGCTAGGCTGTAGCTGTGAGCTATTGTCAGACCGGTGTTGGGTAGCTACCACCTGTCTCCTGTTGCCACCTACAGTTATTCGTATACCAAGTATGCTTTTAGATGGCTTTATTTGTATGCCAATGCCGATCTTACTTGGACAGGGTTCCGAGTTACAGTAGTCAATCTGCTCTCCATATCCTATACACGCTCTGCCGTCGTACAGTGGGGCTGGGTTGTCACATAGTCTCTGTCTGGATCTTTGACCTCCACCACACGATACTGAACAGGTGTCCCATGACTGCCATCCAGACCACCCACCATGCACTGCAATGATATATACATAAGTCTAAATACAGCCAGACCACCCACCATGCACTGCAATGATATATACATAAGTCTAAATATAGCCAGATCACTCACCATGCACTACAATGAAATATACATAAGTCTAAATATAGCCAGACCACTCACCATGCACTACAATGAAATATACAAAAGTATAAATATAGCCAGACCACTCACCATGCACTACAATGAAATATACAAAAGTATAAATATAGCTAGACCACCCACAATGCACTACAATGATATATACATAAGTCTAAATATAGCCAGACCACCCATCATGTACTACAATAATATATAATTATATTAGTATAACTACAGCAGGACCACCCACAATGCGATAAAAAAAAAATGCAAAAGTATAAACATACAGCTAGCCCACCCACTGTGTAATACAATCAAAGCCCTAGTTAATGTATTAAATATTGCATACATAACCCACTTAGTTTAGCTAAATAGAAGTTGTGATCAGCAAACTACAAAATAAACACTTACGTCCACTACAAGATCTACGCTTAAATATACAAAAATACAGCATCGTTAGTGATTGAGGTTGGTAAGGTGAAGCTAAAGATGCACATTTAAATACAGAAATACAACATCAGTACATGTAGTAGTGGTTGGGGTTGCACCACAAGTGCTACATGTAGTAGGACGCACCAGGACAGTTTGCAGAGTGACATTGCCTTCTGTCTGTATCCGCACCGTTACACGGTAGTCCACCGTTAGCTGGAGTGGGGGCTGAGCAGTATCTATACCTCTCCTGATATCCATCTCCACATGTCACACTACACGGTTGCCATGGTGACCACCTCGTCCAGTTACCATCAACTAGCAAATAGGCAGATGGATACATCAACAAATTCAATTAAGTACATCAGGTAACAGACGTGGCATATTATTGTGTTATTATATATTGTGTTAGTGTCAAGAGTATCACCAGGGGAATCCATGACTGTTCACGACTGCAGTTTCGAAAAAACGTGCCATGAGTGAGGAAACTTAGGCAATAGACGGGGTTAACTATACGCCTCAACCCAAAAACCCAACTTCAATCTTCAAACACAAAACACCAGTTACGAACTCTCCATATTTCTCAGCAAAGGTGGCATATGTGTCAAGTGTACCAGCAGGGAGGGCTAGTTGTAGAGTGTTTGAACTGTGATCAAATGGCTAGTGGTTCAATTCTCTGCCAAGTCGCGCTCTACCAGTACTTTAGGCTGATATATAGTTACATTTAAGCAATTTAATAGGGTGACAAGATGCCACCCAATGCCAACTTACTCAACTTTCTAATTCGAGAACAGGCAACATTATACCTAAATGGAAAGTAATAGCCTGCGTACCTGGACAAGCAATGACTTCGCAAGGCTTTCTGTTGATAGGTTCTCCCTCACATGCTTTACCCCCATGCTGTGGAGCTGGGTTATCACAGTATCTCCTTCTCACAGTCTCTGCGTTACCACAAGTAGCACTACAGCTTTCCCAGTGCAACCAGTCACTCCAGCCTCCGTCCACTGCAATAGTATACCATACGTATACCATAGGTAGACCATACGTATACCATAGGTAGACAGCATGAACCAGGTGTGGTTAGGAAAAGTTGTAATTATGATCAACAGGCCGTTTAATGTGTTGGGAACAGTGATCAAGTGATTAACACTGTGGCACCTTATTTATGGACTTCTACGTTAATTTCCATTTCTTGCAGTCAAATATTGCTCTCTGTGTTCTGACCAACAAATAAAATACTGGGGGCCAAATACTGTTCTCTTGACTCAAACTGTTGAATTACCACCTAAAGTAATACACAAACAAACTCACTTAGATAGTAAGGCCACGCATTACAATAATTTTCTATTGTAGCGTCTTAAACTTCAACTTAATGAATTCTGCTTTTCAGCATTAGTTTAAATTGTTTAGTGTAGCCAAGAGACACTCGATCAAAAGTTGTGTAATATGTAATTACGGAACTATTGGTTTACCCGTTATAGTCTCTTTATTCTTTATTATTATTATTATTATTAATATTATCCGTCGTAGGATGACCTTGACCCCAATAGATCAATAATGGAGATAGCTTAGTTTAGTTACTTCCTTTAATAAATGTATATTGGATTGCTATCACTTGTGGGACTGCGCAATGGGTGTTTCCGTTCAGTTTCGCTATATGAAAGAAATCATGTTTTTAATATTTAAAATTAGGTCAAATGCTTTTGTTTTTTGAGCATTTTCTCTGGCAATTACTTTATCATTGAGTTTTGATAACAATAGTCTATCTATAGAACTCTATTATCCCTAGGGATAATAAACCAGAACTAGTTAGAAATTGGTTATGGAGAACATCCCAACTTGGGGTGAAGGACAAAAACTTAGTGTTATTCATGTCAAATTCAGCCCTCTCAATAATAAATACATACACATATGTATGTATTATATAATGGGTTTCCATAGCGTAGGAGGGAGTGTTTTGAGAAGGGAGTGTAGCAACCATTAATATATAAAGGGGTGTCCAAGTATTCAGAGCAGCCTTTTATAACACAATAGGAAACTAATCAATAATGATAAATTAATACAAAAAATTTAAATTATTTGAATCTCAAGTTAAAAATATTAGCTATATAGCGCATGTTAATTTTAATATGAGTGAGTTTCATAATTTTGTATTGCCACCCCTTTATATATTTATGGTTGCTACCACTCCCTCCTCAAAACACTCCCTCCTATGCAATGGAAACCCAGTAATAGAGGATGGAGAACTAGCAGGACACTCATGCTGCATAGTAAGCAAATTCATCCGAGTCCATAGTACTCAACTCTCTTGACAGAAGTTTTAATATATTACACCTCTACATGAAGCTGAGCTTCGGCACACTGGCATACGGCTACACTACAACAACAGTGGTATATATTATTACATACATAATACCTCTACATGAAGGTCAGCTTCAGCCTCAGCACAATGACATACAACTACACTACTAGAGTAGCACATTACTAGTACCAGAGGAGTCTGTTAACAGTTACAACTCTGATCAGTACCTGAGCAATCCTTGAGTATACATGACTTCTTCGCCTCCTTCTCCCCTATACACTCAAGTCCTCCATTAGCTGGCTTGGGTTTAGTACATGTCCTGGCCCTAGCCTGCACTCCATATCCACAGGAGACAGAGCACTGTCCCCAGTCTGTCCAGTCCACCCAACCTCCGTCCACTGGCAAACACAAGTCACAAACTCATACTATATGTCTGTACATTACTGTGCATTTATGTAGTAAGTAACTCACAGATGTGGTGGTGGTGACCTATTGCTTCAGTCAAGCCTTTTTTTTATACATGCCACAATATATTAAATAAAATACGTTGCCGTTTTCACCATCCAATACTATTGAAATATACATCATTATTTGCATCATTTAACTTCAGTTATATTATTACATATTAATCTAATTTGTTTTGAAACTGTGAATCTGTTTAGACTGCATCTTGATTACGATCTGTCAGCTTTCAGCATGTCAGCCTGAATAATAATCCTCAACACAAATGCCGGATAATACAATAGCTTTCAGGAATAGGGCGGCCAATTTACTAATTAACGTTACTATAACTTTCATGCCTCCTCCAGTATCACTTTTACAGTGCTTATTAAATCTATAAATGCCCAGGAGTTGCCCACTCTAGTAAGCAGACAACTTACTATAAGTATGAAAAGCAATAGCTTCTGTCTCCTATTTACATCCATCTCCTATCATAACAAGAATGTAACATGTGATGCTGGAAGAGCTACGAGGTTTAGTATAATTATATGAATAAATACATATATATTTGGACAGGACGCACCTTGTACTAGCAGCTGCACTTTCTGAACCTCCGACCCCATGCTATTGTTAATCTGGCAGAGATATAACCCAGAATCTATGGGCTGAGCAGCTATAATCTGCAGAGAGTTGTTTTGCAGCTGCTTGGTCCTACCATTGACATCACTAGCTGTGGTGTTTATGTAGTTTCTCTTCCAGCCCACGGTAGGGGCCGGGTCCCCATTAGCCTGGCAGTCAATCACTTTAGTGTCTGTGTCATAAATATATATGAATCTTTATTTGTCAAATGATCACTGCTTGTAGCAAATTAAAAACATTCGTATATAAAAGCATGTTTATAAAAGTAAAAAATACAATTAATGCCTTGGTAATACAAAGGTACCATTAGTCTATTAAGAGAAATCTGCAACAATAATAATATAATTTCAAACAGATGGGCTTCGATGAGTTCTGGAGAGGGATAATTAGTATATAAGTAGCGAGTACCTCTACCCAATGACTGCAACTTGTTAAATATGAGTCAAGGTTGTATGAGAGAAAAATTTATCTGCTGCCCATCTGTAGGCTACACTAGATGAACCAACTAGGCAACAGTGAAGCAACAAGGGCTCCTTATTGTATTGACATTTGAATGATCTTATTATATCACCAGTAATCAATATGAGAAAGACTTATTATTAATATAAAAAGATTAAATTATACATAATTAGAGAAGCAGTTATAAAGATAAATAATAATAAAACATTTATATAGTTATACATGTATTAAGAATTATTAAAATATATTAATAAAAAAGAGTATACTCTACTGGAAGAAATGATCAGAGCGCTTAATTTTGGCGAATCCTCAGCATAAACCTGAATTAGCGGACTTTACTTTTGGCGAATTTTGAATTAGCAAAATTTAAAATTACACAAAGTGTTATTTTCTATATGAAACCTTTAAATTTTACTACTAAGACTCTTAAAATTGTTGAGGGAATTAAAAATTAGTGGAATTAATTTTTGGTGAGTAATGGGTAATTATCATATACTCTTGATTATTACAAATATTTTATCCTGTTTTCTATATATATATTTATTATAATCTTATTACAAGCCTATTGTAAGTAATGGATGAGTTTTGGCACCATTTATACTCCAGTTAATTGCCTGACAGGTCATGCTTTCATTGTCTTACTTTTGTGGATAAGAAGATTTGCTCCATTTTTATAGCACCATCACAACGATAACAATGATACCACCAGTCAAATATAAGGTCAATGTTTATTACACCAAATTTCCAAACAATTTACATCAAATGGTCCGCCTTGGAACATATGCAGAGCAGGAGGAGGATGATGCAGATAAAACCTAGCCTACAGTAGATTAACACTTACTTCCGAGTTTTACTGTCGCCTGATTGGGTGGCCTGATGAGGTAAGTGGGCGGGGATCTGATGCTAAGATAGGCCACACCTTCAGATGTTCCAGCATCATTGGAAGCCACACATTTATACTGCCCTGCATCCTCACTCTGTAAACACAGACCAATATAATTATATGTGCATATAATATGCCAGCTGCAAACCAGGTTCAGCCAAAGATTAAGCATGGCAGAAATTTATTACACACAACCACGTCTTCACATTACAATATTATTTTAATCACATGGATTCTGTCAACAAATGGCTTAAGCACTGCTACAATGCAACCTGCAGACATTGAGCAACAATATATATGGATATTTCAAATCATGTAATTCTTTGTTTTACTTTTTGTATGTGATCTCTAGAAAGACCTAGCATAGCAATAAAGCATAGCAGTTTAGTAATAAACCCCACCACATATGTTAACATCAGGCTTGGAAAAAGAAGGCGGAAATTTTCTTCTTACCGAATGCCTCTAGGTGAGGGTGAGACTCTAAACGAGGTCTTTGCAGATAACTTGAGTCATGGCTGCAAGAGTGGCTAACTACAGTGGACTGTCGCTACATATACAGAATACTTTAATGCACACTCACATCAAAATAAGTACAAAGTGGATCAAATTTGGCTGAACCAGTGCTACAGTTACAACTAAGCAGTGTACCGCGGATAACTACTTACCAGTCAACCTGCTCAACTTACTATGGCATTCTTTATGACTAGAGATCCGTTAGTTAGTTGCTGTATTCTGTTGCTAAGCTGCACCGGGCGGCCATCTTTAGTCCACAGTATCTCAGGCAGAGGGGAACCGCCCACTGCACAATCTAACAGCACCTGTTGCAGACAACAAACAATGCCACATTATATGAGTAGGATAAACCATACATAAATGAATTTATGTGGTGAAATTTGAAAGCAAAAGAGATTTTGGTTGGAGTTGTCTTTTCATGGAAGCATAACTTCACCTTTTCTGATGGTGAAAGCAGAAAATGACTAAGCAGGTCGGTTGTCATATTTACGGGCTGGCAAGATTCCCTTTATATGGTTATGCATAAGTTGAAAAACTAGTAAAGGATATGAGATCATCCATATGAGATCATATAAAGCCATGAGATCATCCTGAGAAAACAGCATAAAGTTTTGATGTGACACTTTTAACGTTAAGCTACTGGTTAATCCACGATGAATGAAATAGCCACTGCAAAGTTGCCAAAATTATTGACTTGAAAAATCAACCAATAGGATTCTCACAATATTCACGAATATATTATCGCCAAACATCGTGGTGTCTGAAAAGCTGATACATATTTTATAGTTCATCTGCAACGATATAAATAAAGGGTTTCACAGTTACTACTGGTCGTACTAGGCCTTACTAGGTCTAGTTGAATAATATAATAACTGTTATAATAACATTAAATCCAAACTAATAACAATAGCACTAGTATTAGTATCGTTTAGTCTAACAAACAAGTCTATAAGAATCTACGGAGTTGATCCTCAATATAGGCCTAATGAGATACTGACTTGGCCAGTAGACAGTAGTGTAGCCAGCCAGAGATTATAGTGACTTGGCCAGTAGAGTAGTCAGCCAGAGGTTATAGTGACTTGGCCAGTAGAGTAGCCAGCCAGAGGTTATAGTGACTTGGCCAGTAGAGTAGCCAGCCAGAGGTTATAGTGACTTGGCCAGTAGAGTAGCCAG
>JAOQGN010278262.1:0-10159 GCA_027564295.1 Himantozoum antarcticum | reverse complement strand
TTGACTTGCTACCCCCAAGTACAATATTATGAAGGTTGAAGTAACCACTGAAACAACTGGATGAGGACGATCATCGAGCGTTCCTATACCTCTGATTGGCTGGTTCTTGTGGAAATACGTTGACGCGCAACAATTTACTACTCGAGCGCAAAGAGTTATCTCCCCTCTGGTGAAGACAACTCCATTCTTTCAATGATTTATGAAAGGTTCCCACTCGCTGGCTGCGTGTGGGAACCGCACGCTGTTTGTCCTACGGTTCTATGAGAATTTTAGGCCATTCGTCGTTGGCCACGGGTCCCAATGTTAAGCGACCCGTGAGTGAGGCGCACCTTTTCAGCGCGCTCCATGAAGTTTCTACTCCTGGGAGGGGAATAAAACTCCTTGGCTAGTCTGTCCTTCTATCAACGTAGAGCCTTATACATAGGATAGGGATTAGCAGGGTGGCTTAGGAGCTTGATTCTGGTCTACTGGATATGCTTTCTATAGTTTATGTTGATTAGGTTATGTTTAGATATGCCAATTTTACCAAAGAATTTTGACTTTGATTTCATTAATGAAATGTTTATAAACAGTAAAAAAAGGGTAATTTTCTGTTCAAATTAATTATCACCAATGTTTAATTATATGTTATAATTATGTTGTCTGAGCAGGCGCTGCTGGAACTCCTGGTGAACGTGGAGATCAAGGTAATCCTGGTGTTGATGGACGACCTGGAGAGCGTGGACAACCTGGTAGTAATGGTGAACAAGGAGAGCTTGGTAGCCCTGGTGAGCCTGGCAGAGATGGCGAGAATGGTAGAGCTGGTGATCCTGGACGACAAGGTGAACGTGGACAGCCAGGAGATAGGGGACAGCCAGGTCAGCCTGGCCGTGATGGAGAGCGTGGGAATGATGGTACTCCTGGTCTAACAGGTACACAGGGAGTATCTGGACAAGATGGAACACCTGGACAGCAAGGACAGTCTGGCTCATCAGGACAAGATGGGTCTCCAGGAAGAAATGGAGAGAGGGGCCAAGATGGTGCACCTGGACTCAATGGTAAAGACGGAAACAATGGCACACCCGGACAAACTGGTGCAGATGGTCAATCAGGAAATCCTGGTCAGGATGGCCAACCTGGTGCTAGAGGAGATCGGGGAGAGCAGGGAGAGCCAGGACAAAACGGGAAGGATGGGGAAACCGGGCGTGAGGGTCGACCTGGCCGAAATGGCGCTGCTGGAGAAGATGGCACACATGGTTAGTAAAATTACATATTATGTACAATAGTCCATATAAATATATAAGCTAGATACCAATCCTTTGGTGGCAACCACTTACTGCTTTACTCCACAGTTGATCCAAGTTATGAGTAAAGCTGATACACAAATGTAGCACAAATAGTCAAAGCACACTGGCAAGCAATAATAAATGTTGATTAGTTTGCTTCGATACCGTTTCATGCATCTGTTAGACAGAGCGAGTGGTAGAAGTAGCTTATTACCACCTGGTCACTGGGTACCAGGACACTTCGCCAATCTTTGATCGGTGAACCCAAAATCCAAATCGGTGAATTGCATCCTACATTGTATAAAGCACTGGATGCCCTTTCACTAACATCCTACCAGACTCAGCTACTTAGATGTACGAGTGGAATACAATGAAACTAAAAATCATAGTCTTGCAATGCCAGATTCTCCATGCTAGTCCACTCCATGTAGACCATCCAATCACCTATAACGCAATGATTGTTGCTGCTTTAGAACATAAAATTGAGTCACCTGTGTTCGCATAATGATCTTTTGTCAAATTCTATGCAATGAGTAATATTATCCTTTGCTGTGTTTTTAGGCTTAAATAGTGCTGATGGAAATCCAGGTTCACCTGGAGATCAAGGGGAGCAAGGGCAACCGGGACAGCCAGGTCAAAATGGTCAGCGAGGACAAACCGGAACATCTGGTCAAGATGGTGAACCAGGCAGAAATGGAGATAGAGGCCAAGATGGTGCCCCAGGACATGACGGTTCAAATGGGCAAGATGGTAATCCTGGACAAACTGGTGCAGATGGACAACCAGGTGCACCTGGACAAGATGGTCGCAACGGTGATAAGGGAGATCGCGGAGACCAAGGAACACCAGGACAGGATGGTAGAAATGGTGACAATGGCAGAGCTGGGCAGAATGGTAATGATGGGCAACGTGGTCAAGATGGTCAACCAGGTAAGATAAGATATACTGTATTGTGTAGGTAATGAATAGGATGGAGCAGAAATTACGATAAATTTTCATTTGATTAAAAGTGATATGAGTAATCAGTAGACCTCAAATGGACAACTGAAGTTCTGATGGCAGAATTATACTGCAGAATCGTTTTGGCTTTTCCTTTACAATAAGCCTACAAAAACGTATTTTTTTATAATCAGCTTGCATGCTTGCTCGGACAGGAGTTTGCTTTTGTGATTGTTAATACAATAAATGGCTGTTTATTTCACTTCATTAATTGATTTGGAGCTTATGACTGTTCAGCAATATAAGATTGCCAATAATACACATGTAAGTATAAATATAAATTATATAATAACAAACTTTCATTAATTATGATTATAGGCTCGACTGGCAATCCAGGACGAGATGGAACAAATGGTAACCCAGGGCAACCAGGAGAAAGAGGAAATCCTGGTGCCCCTGGCGCAAATGGTGAAAGAGGTCTTGATGGAGCACCTGGAGCTGATGGCCAGACTGGAAATGATGGTGTAACTGGGCAGCCTGGGGCAGATGGTGAGCCAGGAGCTCCTGGATTACATGGACAGTCCGGTTCACCCGGCCGTGATGGACGACTTGGTGAGCCTGGCCGAGATGGTCAAAATGGCGAACCAGGAAGACCAGGAACCCGAGGTGATAATGGCAGAGATGGTACTAATGGTCTACCAGGAGAACCAGGTTTGCAAGGCAACAGAGGTGAGACAGGTCAACCGGGATCTCCAGGTGAACAAGGAACACCTGGACAAGCAGGAGAACCTGGGCAGCCTGGCATCCAAGGAGAAGATGGACGAGATGGAATGAATGGTAATGATGGCAGGAATGGTATTGATGGGCAGCCTGGTAGACAAGGAGAAATTGGTGCCCCAGGTGACTCTGGTACAGTTGGAAATCCTGGAAGAGATGGAAGTCCAGGCCAACGTGGATCAGATGGCAACGATGGTGCTCCAGGACAAAGGGGAGAAAATGGTTCTCCTGGATTAAGAGGTGAGCCTGGGAGATCAGGAGGCAATGGACAAGATGGTGCTCCTGGTCTTCCTGGAAACCCCGGTAGAGATGGAGAAAGAGGCCAGAACGGAAATGATGGTCAACCTGGACAAGATGGTCGACCTGGTGAGGCTGGACAAGATGGTAGAAATGGAGAGAATGGTCGTGATGGTGCTCTCGGAGAAAGAGGAGAACCAGGCTCAGCTGGAGAACGGGGAGCAGATGGACAAATTGGCCAGCCAGGAACATCAGGTGCTCATGGCCAAAAGGGTGAATCTGGAGTTGCGGGTGGTGATGGTTCAGTTGGTGCAACCGGTGCAACTGGAAGAACTGGTACACCTGGACAGCAAGGACAGCAGGGATTGATTGGAGAAGCTGGTTCCCCTGGACAGAATGGTATAGATGGACAGTCTGGTCAACCTGGCAGAGATGGACAACCTGGGCAGAGAGGCCAACCCGGAGATAGAGGCAACCAAGGTGAACCTGGTCGATCTGGTGAACCTGGTAGAGAGGGAGATCCTGGTGCTCCAGGAGAAGCTGGTGCTGTTGGACAGCCTGGAGTTGATGGAGCACCTGGGGTACCTGGCTTACAAGGAGATCGTGGTCAAAATGGCCAGGATGGAACAAATGGTCAACCTGGTGTAGATGGTAATCCAGGAAATCCTGGTGAAAGAGGCGAACCTGGCCGTGCTGGGCAGAACGGTCGTCCAGGTGAGCGTGGCCAGCCAGGGCGAGATGGGTCTAATGGAAATCCAGGTCAACTAGGACAGACTGGAGTACAAGGTCTGCCAGGTGCTCAAGGTGAAAGAGGTGAACTTGGACGTAATGGCAATGATGGAACAAACGGAAAAGATGGTCAACCTGGAGAGCAGGGCCGTGATGGAGCTCCTGGTCAAACTGGTAATCCCGGATCTGATGGACAACCTGGCTCAACTGGTCTGCCTGGGTCTGATGGAGTGAATGGAAATAATGGCATTCCTGGTCAGTCTGGAGCACCTGGTTTACAGGGAATTCCTGGTACTAATGGTGAGTTATCTATCAGCTATTACAACAAGAAATTTATAAGAAAATACGCTTTGAAAATTCATATAGCAAATACCGCATGTACAAACATCTGAATGTGCATGTAAATAAATGTTTGCCTTAACAGATATTATGATTGCCTTTCTGCATCAATTTTGTTTGGATATTTATTTAATTTACAGTTTACTGTGACTAAATCATTGATTACTTTAATTCTTAGGAGATACTGGAGCTACAGGTCAGCAGGGCTCCACAGGTAGGACTGGGGAAACTGGTCAAGATGGTAGACCAGGTGACCGAGGAGATGCAGGAACACCAGGTACAGATGGTCCTGCAGGTCAGGATGGTGCACCGGGACAGCAGGGGCGGACAGGTGAACGTGGTCTGTCTGGATCACCAGGTCAGATTGGTCTATCTGGTAATGATGGTTTACCAGGTGAAAGAGGGCTTGCTGGTTCAACAGGTGCACCTGGAAATCCTGGAAGGGATGGTCATAATGGCGTCGATGGCAATCAAGGTACAAATGGGCAGAAAGGTGAATCAGGTGTTGCTGGGGATCATGGCGCTACTGGTTCTACAGGTTTAGTTGGTGCACCAGGACGCAATGGGCAACCAGGTGTTCCTGGTGAAAGGGGTGCACCAGGATCAAATGGTAGAACTGGAGATAGAGGACAAATTGGACAACCTGGACAACCAGGTCAGAACGGGCGTGATGGAGAATTAGGTGCACCCGGACAAGATGGTACTCCTGGAACACATGGAAATACTGGAAATCCAGGCCAACCTGGACAGCAAGGAAACCCCGGTCGAGATGGAGAGAGAGGTCAAAGAGGAGACAATGGAGAGCGTGGGCAAGATGGAGCTACAGGATTGTCAGGATCTACAGGTAGAACTGGTTCCACTGGAAGAGCTGGTAATTCTGGAATAGATGGTTTGCCTGGTGCAGCTGGGACTGATGGTCAACGAGGACAAAAGGGAGAAAGTGGCATACAAGCACAGGATGGTTCTACTGGAGCTACAGGAAGACAAGGAAATCCCGGTTTAGATGGTTCGTCCGGTCTTACTGGGTTAACTGGCTCCACTGGCGCAGCAGGAAACCCAGGGGAACCTGGAACAAATGGCCAAAAAGGTGACAGTGGAAGTCAAGGACAGGATGGTACCACGGGTTCCACAGGTAGTACTGGACAAACTGGATCTCCAGGTCTACAAGGAGATATAGGATTACCAGGTCAAACTGGTCTCACTGGAGCTACAGGTCTAACTGGTGCAACAGGTCTAAAAGGTTCTGATGGTGACACTGGATTGTCTGGATTAGCAGGAGAAAACGGGCAGAGTGGTGCTGTGGGTTCTGATGGTGCAACAGGCTCTACTGGAGCGACAGGAATAGAAGGACGAACTGGGGAACCTGGTGTAATGGGACAGACTGGTCAAGTTGGAGCCATAGGTGTAAATGGACAAAAGGGAGAAAGTGGTGCACAAGGACATGATGGTGGAACTGGTTCCACAGGCTCTACAGGACGGACAGGAGCTACTGGTCTCCAGGGTAACACTGGTGATCGTGGTCAAAAGGGAGAAAGTGGGATTCAAGGTGAAGACGGTGCAATTGGTCTCACTGGAGCAGAAGGCGAAAGAGGATTAACAGGATTACCAGGACAGACTGGAGAAGCAGGTGACAAGGGCATGAAAGGTGATAACGGTGCAGATGGGGAGAAAGGTTCTATAGGTGATATTGGCATCACTGGCGAACAAGGTTTCCCAGGCGATAGAGGAGAAATTGGTTCCACTGGTCGACAGGGCCTTGACGGACAAAAGGGAGAATCTGGTACAGTTGGAGAGGATGGATCTACAGGTTCTACTGGTGCCAATGGTCAAATAGGTTCTACTGGAGTGAAGGGATCTCTCGGTGATAAGGGACAAAAAGGAGAAAGTGGTATCATTGGACTTGATGGAGTAACTGGATCAACTGGTGTGCCTGGTGAGCAAGGATTAGAAGGAGCAATTGGCAAAAAGGGAATCAAAGGTGAAAGTGGAGTAGTTGGTCAGAATGGTGCCACAGGCTCAACCGGATTCACAGGACTTACTGGAGCATTGGGAGAAACAGGATCACCAGGTACCAAAGGCCAAAATGGAGAGAGTGGTGTAATTGGGGCCCAAGGAGCCACTGGCTCAGCAGGCTCCACTGGGGTTGCTGGATTAACCGGAGAAAAGGGAGATGATGGAGCTGTCGGTAGAGATGGAGATGTTGGAGTTACTGGAGCAATTGGTAGACAGGGAGAGACAGGAGACGATGGTAATCCAGGAATAGATGGAAATGAGGGTGCATCAGGTGCTAATGGTGCTAAAGGAGAATCTGGAGCTCAAGGTCAAAATGGAGCAACCGGATCCACTGGTGCCTTCGGTGTAGCAGGTATCACTGGTGATACTGGTGATGTAGGACAAAAAGGCGATAGTGGAGCGCAAGGTCAGGATGGAGCCACAGGATCTACTGGATCAACTGGTCTCAGAGGCTTGGATGGAAAAGATGGAGGAACCGGAGGAAAGGGTGATGTTGGTGCACAAGGTATTAGTGGAGAAAAGGGAGAATCTGGGGCAGCTGGTAGCTTTGGCGCTACTGGAGCTATGGGAGTCATTGGTGCCACTGGATCTAAAGGAGATAGTGGAGATGCCGGTAATGATGGGCTTCCTGGGCTATCTGGAGATGCTGGTGTACCTGGACTTCAGGGGCAACAAGGATTACCAGGTAAGCTTTTTTTTACTAACAATTTTAGAAATTTGATAGTACTTTACTACAGACTGTTCTGTCCAGTCCAACAAACAAACGCAAAAGGAGTTTATTACAGTATCTGATCAAATCATGCAAGTTTTCCCAATGATTATAATTTCATTCCTATTGAACTGGCAACAAAGTTTACTGATTTCATATACTTTCTAATACTGAGCTAGTAATGATCTAGGGTACATAATTTATAATGTATGCTTGGAAGATATTACTACTGTAACTTCGTGACTCACTGGCCATTTCCCTGACACACATCCGGCTCACTGTAGTATAGCTGGCAATAAATGTGTAAACATTTTATTGCAATGCATGTCATTCTGCGTTATCCATATAATGGCAAAATATATGCAGTTATATAGTTGCAAATATAAATATAGACCACATTTTATAGTGTTTCTGAAATATTATTTCAGGTAATAGAGGAGAGGCTGGACAAAAGGGTGAAGCTGGTACAGCTGGTGGAGCCGGATCAACCGGTCTTACCGGTGCCACAGGAGCCAAGGGGGATATAGGTTTTGCTGGCAATGATGGTGCTGAAGGAGCTGCAGGAGAAAAAGGAGAAAGAGGTACTGATGGGGCTCCTGGACTTGTTGGAGCGGATGGTGGAATTGGTCCTCAGGGTGACACTGGTAACTCTGGATTGGCTGGTGTTGCTGGTGCTGTTGGTGCGGCAGGCATACAAGGTATCAAAGGAGAAAGGGGAGAAAGTGCGGCAGAAGGTGCCAGAGGGGCTACTGGAGCGCCAGGAGCTAAAGGAGAAATGGGTGTACCGGGAGTGGCTGGAACAGATGGCTTTAATGGTGCAATTGGTGAACCTGGAATAACCGGACTGAAAGGTGATAGAGGAGACATAGGAGTTCCCGGTGTTGATGGTGGTGCCGGTTTCCAGGGAGAACCAGGTATCCAGGGTGCAAAGGGAGAATTCGGTCAGACAGGTGCCAAAGGAGAGCGTGGTGTGGCTGGGTTTAATGGTACCGCTGCAGCAAGAGGAGCCGATGGTGCACCCGGTGCCCCTGGATTAACAGGACCAAAGGGAGCTCAAGGTGACATAGGTTTGCCAGGACCATCTGGAGCAAAAGGAGATGCTGGTGTAGCTGGGTTGGAAGGTGAAATAGGATTGACTGGTGCAGCAGGTGCAACAGGTGCACCTGGATTCAATGGAACTGATGGAGCTGCTGGAGCAAATGGCTCGCAAGGAGAAATTGGCCAGAAAGGATCCAAGGGAGAAGTTGGTGCAGCAGGTGCAGTAGGAGCCGCCGGAGCTAAGGGTGAAGTTGGAGCAGCCGGTACACCTGGCTTGACTGGGGATATAGGCCTAACTGGAAGCAAAGGAGATGCTGGCGCACCTGGTGTCAATGGAAAAGATGCAGATAGTGTGAATGAATGCATGACTAATAATGGTGGATGTGATGATGTCTGTATCAACACTCTCGGCGGCTATTACTGCGCCTGCAGTCAAGGAAATGAACTATTAAGAGCCCCATCTGTCACATGTGATGGTGAGTTTGAGCTGATTTATGTTTATTTGCCATCTTAAAATTTGATTGATGGAACAGAATGTCACTCTTGATATTAATTTATTAACATGTAATATTATGCAATACCTTGTCACTCAAAGTCAAATGCTGACATTCTAGGAGCACAAATAATTATGTGAGCTTTTATTGTCTTAAAATCTATCATATTTATTAAAATGTTCCGTTATTTTAATTTACAGCCGACTCCCGGTACTGTGAGCATTTTTACTTCTATGGCACTCTGTGTTACTGCAAACAAAGTGGAGTAGTTAAATTGATCAATGGTAGTGCTTGTGCTGACACCAATGAATGTCTGGTGGACAACGGTGGCTGTGAGCATAAATGTACCAATACTGTTGGAAGTCACCTCTGTTCCTGTAAGAATGGATATGCCATGCAAAGTGACAACCAAGGATGTGAAGATGTGAATGAATGCGCAGATCCCACTATCAATGATGGCTGCGGAGGTAGTTGTATCAATACTGTAGGTGGTTATTACTGTGCATGCCCAGCTAACAGACAGTTGGCAGCTTCTACGGTGCAGATACATAGAACAGAGACACAGCCAGGAAACTGCAAATACGTCAATTGTCAAAATGCCACTACAGACTTTGGACTACAAACATGTTCCTGTAGAGAGGCAAGCACTCGTCAAATTAAGCTGGTTGCCAACACTGGCGGATGTTTGGGTAAATCTAAATTCCACTCTTTACTTAATTAATATTATCAGCAAAGCAGCTAGCAGCTCAGGCTCACTTGCCCAATTCTCAGAGGTGCCATCTGGCAAAATCAAAAAAGTTTAGTTAGGCCTAATATGACGTTTTATACTCATCAGCGGCTGGTTACCTGAGCATTTCACACTTCTATCTCAAAAACTGTGGTTCTGAGACAAGTTGCAAAAATAAAATTACAAATTATGGCATCATTGTGATTTCATGACATAACGTCAATTGTCTCATCAGTAATGTAACACTAACACTGCATACCTTAGCTTTTATACTTTATTATGCTTCTGTTGTTGGCTGATTAGAGAACCAAGTAAAGATATGTGTACGATAAGGACATTGTACTTATCGTACATGCCCCCCCCCTAGTAAAGATTGTGATGAAAGTTCTGCTTTACTATAACAATGTGATTGGTCCATGGTTGTGACAGCTAATACATTAGCCTGGCTTACCAAGCCAACAGCGTTAGGAGTTGAAGTCCCACGGATCGGCGATGGATGTTGAGGGCCGATCGCTGATCTGTGGGCACATAACTCCTGATGCAGTTGGCTTGGTAAACCAGGTTGCTAATACCTGTAAGTGCTAACGAGTATCCCACGGGTATTAAGGTAAATGTGAATTGGTTTTACATGCTGCCTACAGTTTGAATTTGTTCCGTTTTCCTAATAGTTCCTTTCCAAATTTGCAACCCCAGTTTGCAACATTGTACATTCCGGATTTTCATAATCTACATACCGAATGAATCACATTAGCTGCTTGCAGTTTTGAAAAAATAATTATTCTGATTGATTGCCTTTTACAGAGCAGAACATCAAATGTGAATGGACAAGTAACTTCCTATACGTATGCTATTGCTACGTTACCACACCCTCTAACCAAGTGCGCGCCATCAC